>JAMKCH010050772.1:0-17444 GCA_023653785.1 Ophioderma brevispina
GTCCACGGGGTCTATGGGAGACCACTAGTCATATCTGTAAATGTCTCACTTTGAAAGGTGAAACACAGAATCTATATACATTTTCGTATTTAGTATGACCCAATGAACGATTTAAAACCAGTTTCAACGAAATCGGATCCTTCTATAAATAATGACCTTGAACTATCTTGACCCTATTGTACTAAAACAATAGGTCATAAATATGGCAAACTATACCTTTTTAGAAACCTTATGAGCAAACGAACAAATTGGTATAAATTTTAAAACAATTTAAACACTTTTATTGTTTACCCCTGTACAAATTTTTCCCCTTATAAAACACTCAAGAACACATTTTAAAAAATGACACCCATGATTTCAGATTCTCCGTGAAATTCTGGATTGGAAAAACATTGGTGTCAAAATTGTATGTGAAAACAAATAAACCAAAACATTAATTACATTTCCCCATGTACTACTTGTGGTTATCAATGGTCCTTCCTTGGAAAGAGGTCATTAAAATTCTAAGCTCCTAAATCTCCCCTAAAATGCCAATTTGAATAAAATGCACGCAAAATTAATGACGAAAATAAGTTGTATTAGTATTTGAATGGGTCAAATGAAACGCTTAATTACCGGGTGCTATTTTTACTATTCCCTACAACCTCATCCACAGAGTCAATGTCCAATGAGGTGTAAAGCAAACACTTCATGGTTGTTTTCACGGAAATAGGGCACCAATTTTTCTCTCGGGACTGCTTATTTACAGGACTTCCACCCGCACCCCTGGGGTTCGGGATGGAAGTCTCTTAGCCAGTACCAGGGGGAGAAATATATAGATTGCCCGATTTTCCTTCAAACCATGAAGTATTTGTATTTATAATACAAACTACCGGGATACACTTCAGTTTAAATGTGTGAAAAGAAAGCCTTGTGATAAAGGTGATTTTATTAAGCAGAATGCCCAAAGAAAACACGTCCTCCGCAAATTGCCAATTCATGAACCACACCATAAAAAATGAACTTTTATTTGAAATTAGGGAAGCAAAAGATGACGGTAAAATACCATATAGCAGTGAATTTACCTCTTTTTATCCCCCCTGGCTTGAAAAGCAGAGGGGAATATTGTGAGGGCGCGCATGTCCGTATGTGTGTTCCAGTTTGGTTAGCTTTTCTAACCAAGGTTAGGTTTTCGTTTTTCAGGTCTCCTTCGAAAAGTTGAAGTTCGATTGAAACCAGACTTGGTGTTAAGGTGCAATAGGGGTTCCCTCATATGAGCATGATGTCAAAGGTCATTGTCCAAGGTCAGAGGTCATCTGAGGTCATGTCCATACTGGCCATCTTGCCAGCGGGATGACGCAAGTTTACTTGCAGTATTTTTTAAGGTGAAAAAAACAGAAATTGCAGATAATTCCGCGAATAGTTATACAGTGGACAAAGGCACAATTATATTTTGCAGTTACGAATTTTGGTGTAGAATATGAAGATTAGGTATGCAAATGAGCAAATGATATGCATTTAATTGCTTTATCGCTATAAAAAGTCGGATATGCAAAATCCTTCACTACATGAAAGACCACCATAGGATGCATCTTTTATGTGAATTGCACGACCAAATATTGTTATAGGGTACACGGTATGCAAGATGAGCTAAATATGCGCCATTGCTTTTGTATTCTTAAAAACGGTTACATCAGATGTGCAAAATACCTTTGTAAATGAAAGACCATCATTACATGGGAATGCACCTCTAGCGTGAACCATAATTTTGGGTCAAAGGTTAACATGTGGGCCTTTGAAAGTTTCAAAATCAACTAATGCCAAATGCTCAGCCCATTTTAGCACAAACTTGCATGCTAAGAACCACTAACTTCATATGAGGTGTACACAATTGGGATACAAAGGTAAACACAATAATTAAATGTCATTGGTAGGCCTCTCCTTACGTTATTTTGGGGATAGGGTACTTTTTTGTGTGGCCTGCTGCAAAAAGAGTCGCCTTTTGGCTTTTGGGAGCATGCATGTGTGTGCCGTTGGCGCTTTTGCTCATTGATGAACTTTTATACTCGAGCAGATGATGAAGCATAGTTTTGTTCTTTATATCGAATTGGAATGAAAATGAATGGCAAAAAAAGCTTATTAATTCTGGAGTAGGAGCCAGCTGTGTAAATGTGTAAAGCCATTTCAAAGTCATTAAGCCGGGGGTTCTCAACAAGATGATAATACCAGGAACGTGCCACAGACTCGGTCTCATTTTTTTTAGCCTTTCGGGTATTTCAATGACCCCTTTTTTCATGCCAATATTGGTATAAGCATTGGTCGGTTTTCTCCAATTTCTCAAACAAACATTTGTTCTGGAAAAATTAGGCAAATTTCCTCCAATCTGAACGCCAAAAATTGTCCCAAAATTTGTTTAAATGTCAAATTTTATCAATCGGAAGCCAAAATTTTATAAAATTCGTTGGGAAAAATTAGCAAAATTTCCTCAATCTGAAGCCAAAATTGTCCCAAAATTTGTTTTTAAAATGTCGACATTTTGAGGAAAGAAAAAAAAATGGCAAATTTGGGTTAAAATTTGGCCCATTTGCATTCTGGTGTCTATAGCTATGAGTCCCTTTTTGGCAAAAAAAAAGGTATAGCTGGGTCCTACTTCCAGACTTTCAGATGACACTCACTACCCCACACCAAACTTGGACCCCTCCCCCGGATAAGTGTCAAGACTACCCCCCCCCCCCCCCCCCCCACAAAAAGAGACTACAGTTAGATCCAAGATTTAGAATATGCTAGTTCTATACTGTGCATTGCAAAGCACTCACACCTCGCCGTTCTCAACGGGATTCCACCTTTATTGGCTTCCTGAAATTAGACCTCATTTTCGCACATAAAATCCAGCCTCTGGGAATTCGCAGAGCGGTTGATAGAGCTTCACACTGTTGCATCCTATAGGAGAGAGGCTCAGACCTCTTTGTGTCAACTACTTCCTGAGCATCTATAGGTTGGAGTAGTTGTTTGGAATCCATACATCCACTGACCTCTACACATGGATAGCGGGATGCAGCACAGTTGGATGGTCGGCCGAGTGAAGACAACAGGAGTTGCATTTTGACCTGCGCTATGTGGCTTAACTTTATTGTTAACGGACTTTGTTATAACAATAGAACATCTGTGGTGAATCTGTGCAAAGCAGGTTTTATGCATTGTTTCCCGAAATATTGCTAGCAACAAAAAACTTCCGTTGCTTTCAATTCGGCGCCTCAGACCCGCTATCATTGTGTACGAGGTCAGTGTTGGATCCCCGACTCAAGCGCTCCATCAGATCACATGACATAGTGTCGTTCCAACCTCCACCAGAAATCCTTATAGTGTAGGAGCTAGGGACCCCGGTCAAGGTCATCGTTTACCCCTCACAGAAAAGGTTTGACACCTTTGTAGTTAGTATGGACCCTCTACATCAAGCTAGGTAGGTAGTACTTCAAATTGTGGGTGCACTTTTCAATAGGGGCCAATTTAAGTTTACACAGGGTCAAAAACTTTAAAATGCCCAATATGTGAAATGTATGCAATTGTCCGTCTAGGCATAAGGATTATCAAAATGTATAGTGTGCACCATCTATATACGGAGTTTGGTTTTGGAGTTATAGGGTAAAAATGGACTCTAAATTGGTAAAAAAGGTCATTCTATTTTAAAGGGGTCCAAAATCAGAGTTGCTCCAATTTTGTTGCAAATGATGTAGAAGTTGTTCAATCTGTTAATGAGTCCAATTAAGGAATAGTTTAGCATCTGCAATGCATTAGTTACCATGTTATGGGACAAAATAGGTCTCGTCAACATACCAATTGGTGTTGACCTTAATTGACCCTTATCTCCGTAAGTTAAGCATTTAACATCTACAACTAGACCTTTTAGGAGTCCTCTACCTCAGGCGATAACTTGCAAGTATTTAAAACATAATCAGATTACGTTTAATGTTTGACCCCCTGTACAAAACTTGCGATGACCTTTTTTACCATTTTTAGCCTTTTTCCCTTATAACTCCAAACCCATGGTGCGTAGGTGGCTACAAACTATTTTACATTTCTGAATCCCTATGGATTAGGGACACTATGGCAATACATTTCAAAATGATTAGCTGCATTTAAAGTTCTGACCACCCCTGTGTAAACTTAAATTGGCCCACTATTGAAAAGTGATACCACAATTTGAGAGTACTACCTAACTAGAATTGATAGAGGGTGCCAAAACTTTTCTGTAGTGGGAGGTAGGTAGTAAAACGAATTCCTTAAATAAGGCCCATATGATATTCTGCTCCTCCACTATTACATGAGCGGCCGGAATCGAATATTGGCCACCCACCATACATCACAGCCACATCATGTATCACTGGGACGGCTTTGAAATGTGCTACTAAAGTTACACGGCATGATGTGAATGCCTAGTTGGGAGAAAGGTGTTTGGGGGCTATTGTTGTAAAAGACCCATTTTGGTCATACCTTCGTGTAAGACTGTCAACGGAATTAGATAGCATTGAAATATCTCTTAAGAGGATCAAAGGATTACAAGTATTGTACAGCTTTATTCCTAAAAGAGTCTTTACTTAGTCTAACTCATGAATACCTTACACCCAGGACACACCCCCATTTTGGTCAAAAACTATTATTTTTTTTTATATTTTGGTATATATGATATCCATGGATTTAGGTTTACACTGTTAAAAACAACTTTCCGTTACGTAAAATTACGGAAATTTCTGGCGGCAGTATTTCCAGACATTTTAGGGACAATTTACTACGAAATTTCTTGTCAATTAACGGAACTTTGCCAGTATTTTTCAGAGAAATTTGTCTCATATTATTACGCGAAAAAAAAAAAATGGGGGTATTTTAACCAGAATTATTTCCAGCTAATTTAAAAATTACGGAAATTAAAAAAAAAAAAAAAATAGTTTTTCCCGGAAATATTGCTGCCAGAAGAAATGTTGAAATATTTCCGTAAATAACATTTTTATGTTTTTGTTTTTTATTATTATTGTTTCTAAAACAGATTTTCTGTAAATTACGGAGGAGGAAAATCTGTTTTCTTAATTTACGGAGGAAATTTTTAACAGTGTACACCTATGATAATGCTTTAGAAAGGGGGGGAATTTACAGCATGTCAGAATAATATAGGCAGTAATTGGTGAGATAAATTTGTGTTTTTCTCAAATGCTATTTCTGAAATATAGTTTCCTTAAAACTTTGATTACCTAAAAGTATCGCCCTACAAAGACCTCCCCAGATTATGTATCACCAGAAGTTTCCTTCTATATATTGATAACTATATTAACACAACTCAGCCATGTATGTTTTTTTTTTTAACATGTATGATGCTCCATTCATCTACAATAAAATTGGGCATTATTTTCAGAAATTTTTGTCCTTTTAATCTAAAAGATACAAATTATACCATGTAAAGGACACAAGTTGATACACTCATTAGGGTTAGGGATGATTATCGCACACTTCCAAGTTAGGTGTTTTGTGGTCATTTTAGTTTGTTGAAAAAAAAATACCCACTTTTTGTTCAATATGGTATTAATTTTTTGCTTAAAAACCCTTCTCTGGTCGGAAAATGTAGGCGTACGCAAGGAGTAGAACTGATCGAATTGAAGATTACAAAGAACAAAATAGGGAAAATATTTCTAGCTCTGATAGTGCAAAATAGTTCTCCGACCAAATCATGATTTGCAATTTTGTTAAAAGTTTTAAAAGTAAAAAGTTTTTTTTTTTTTTTTTTTTTTTTTTTTTTTTTTTTTTAATTTAACAGATATTGAGCAAATGAATACTCGATTTTGTAATAGTTAGTTGTGTTAACCGTTTATGGAGTAATCATGGAAAAGGAGTTTTTTTCATCAAGTATTATAACCAGTATTATGATGATATAAACTTCTTACTCCCTTTTCAAATCATAGCGTCTCTCCAAGACAATTTCGATGTATGATCTATCACTTAATTTCAAAATAGAATGAGCAGGAAAAAAAATATAGGTAAATATAAATATAAATAACAGCGGGTTTATCTTCGACGAAGTGTAATTGTAAGAGAAAAATGCATATGTTCATTACCACCGCGTTTATAATTTCATGCAGATTATGCATTTGTGTGTTTTCAACAGTAAAGGCTACCTAAAGTTGTAACATGTTTGTATGTAAAAAAACCATCAAGCTGATCAAACGCATCGGTAAACTACTTTCTTCTTTCTTAATACTTTTGTTACATTACTAACTGCACCGAGTTAAAAACTTGTGCCAGTGCAGTAGGACCTAGATGTAGCCCGTGATACGTTTGCGATTTAACCAGCACTGGGGATTACTTACGTACTTCCTTCACTAAAAATTTTTAAAAAAAAATATTATGTAAACCAGGGAAAGAAAAGCTTTATCCCCATATGAAAGGTGCACATTATTTAGAAAAATGAAAAATATCAACTTCAATGTATTCCAGAATATCGTGACAATATGTACAAGTACACTCAAGCGAACAAAAGAGCTATTGATATTCAACAATCAACCTAAAACACGGATCTTTTTCTCATCAGGGTATGCAAGTCCATTGTTACTGCCCACACCTTTGAAAACATTTCAAGCTATATCAGGTGTTATCGCTTCCCCGTTTCGAGCTCTAGCATCTGTTCATAACATAAAGGGCAACATACTCACCTCGCTCATGAGTTTTAAAAATGTAGGTCGCTGAATATCATTGCCTTTCTTGGTAAATTGAATAGAAAAAGGGTATTAAAGACAATAACTTGCGGATTTAGGTTATGCACAAATTAGGTCAGCCCTTGCAAAGGGCTTTTCTATCATGAATTTTATCCCTTTACAATTTCTTTTCGAAAAAAAAATTATTAATCATATGGTCAAAGTTAATTGAACACACAGTAGAATCTCAAGATTTCTTTCATCGCGAACGAGGAAAGAACTTACGCCAATGCGACAGGGACATAACATTCGAAATCTGTTCAACTGCATGCACAATAACAATGGACCAGATGTAAAAGAATGTGAAGTGTGTTCCGGACCGATTATTGAATATCATTAGCTCCATTGTTCGCTTGAGCATGCTGAAGTTATGTATATCCATTGGTCACTGATATTCGAGAGGTAAATTGAGTTGACATTTTATTCATTTTTCTAAATAATGTGCACTCATCCCCAGGTCTGGAGCACGAATATTTAATTGAAAGGCCAGCATTGTATCATGTACCATAGCCTAATGATATAGGAGCAATAGCTGGTGTGTACTAAGAGTCTACTAAGAAAAAATATTCACATCTGAAGTTCAAAAAAGTTTGACACACAATGTTACAACCGTAATGTCAAATTTAACTGACCTCTTTATAGCTAAACAACTTTGTAGCTAAACTTTGAAAAGGGTGATAATTTTTGTATGTAATCAAACTCTTATGCAAAAAATATTCCAGAAGTAGCATTTTGAGAAAAACACAAATTTATACTTGATACCGCTTATATTTTCTGTACACTTCCCATTCTTTAATTGCTTGTTGTAGACTTATGGGGCATCATACAGGTTTAAAATTCTTCCTCTCCTCTTCTCTTTTCTTGGCTCAGTTGGCTGCCATTCTGCAAGTCTTTTCCTCCACCTACTGTCTTGTGTTCTGGATACATGCCCTGCCCATCTCCATTTTGATTCTTTTATCTTCTGGATAATGTCTTTCACTCGTGATTTATGTTCCATTTCCTTGGTTGTTGACCATGTCTCATCTCCATAAATCATGGTTGTCAACATACACTGATCAAACACTTCTCCTAAGGGACATACGGATATACTTACTAGAGATACATTTAGTGTGTGTGTTTTTTAAGTATATATACGTTGAGTGTTTTCCTTGACATTTAAGTGTTTTTTCTGTGACACTAAGTGGGTTTTATCTCACTAGATTCTTGCCCTATATAACGAATAAAGCGCATCATGGAATTGAGGTTTATTCCGTAAAAGAGTAGAAAAGATAATTTTTCTAGTTTAGTAACTTTATAGGCCTGCGGCGCAATACACTTGGCTAAGAAAATGAGTGGGAAAACATGACTAAAAAGTGACTTATTAGTAAAAAAATCTCTAAAAATGTCTAAAAAGTGTCGTTTTTGTAAAAGTTCTTCGTTACTATATAATAACTAAATCCGTTACTATATAATATCTAAAACGTGTTTTTCTTACTATAGAGTAGCTAAAAAGTGACTTTGACTTTTAAGAGATTTTTTTGTAAAAAATACACTTAATGTACCACTTGTAAGTGTGTGCTTTTATCAGTCAACTGTTTTTTTCTTTTTGTGCATTCCGTGATCCAAAGCATCCACCCTGCCTTTATTCAGGTGAGGACCTCCTCGGCTGTGTTGGTGTTGGTTGGCAAACTAATACCATGTTGACTCAAAAACTTAGTGAGGACTAAAAAAGAAGAGTTGCAGAAGTAAAAACATCAAATCCTTCGAACATTGTTGAGTGGAAACCTATCAACAAAATCTGTTTGGCAAAATATCATCTCCTATGTAGAACCAGATATTTGGCGAAACGGATTTCATAAGCACTCTTTTTCGTCAAATACCTTTCATTCGAATGACAGGGTTACGCTGATGTTGTAGAGTAAAAAAAAAAAAAAAAAAAAAGCTAAACTTTGAAAAGGGTGATAATTTTTGTATGTAATCAAACTCTTATGCAAAAAATATTCCAGAAGTAGCATTTTGAGAAAAACACAAATTTATACTTGATACCGCTTATATTTTCTGTACACTTCCCATTCTTTAATTGCTTGTTGTAGACTTATGGGGCATCATACAGGTTTAAAATTCTTCCTCTCCTCTTCTCTTTTCTTGGCTCAGTTGGCTGCCATTCTGCAAGTCTTTTCCTCCACCTACTGTCTTGTGTTCTGGATACATGCCCTGCCCATCTCCATTTTGATTCTTTTATCTTCTGTATAATGTCTTTCACTCGTGTTATTTGCCTAATTTCTGTGATTTATGTTCCATTTCCTTGGTTGTTGACCATGTCTCATCTCCATAAATCATGGTTGTCAACATACACTGATCAAACACTTCTCCTAATGGACATACGGATATACTTACTAGAGATACATTTAGTGTGTGTGTTTTTTAAGTATATACGTTGAGTGTTTTCCTTGACATTTAAGTGTTTTTTCTGTGACACTAAGTGGTTTTATCTCACTAGATTCTTGCCCTATATAACGAATAAAGCGCATCATGGAATTGAGGTTTATTCCGTAAAAGAGTAGAAAAGAGAATTTTTCTAGTTTAGTAACTTTATAGGCCTGCGGCGCAATACACTTGGCTAAGAAAATGAGTAGGAAAACATGACTAAAAAGTGACTTATTAGTAAAAAAAAATCTCTAAATATGTCTAAAAAGTGTCGTTTTTGTAAAAGTTCTTCGTTACTATATAATAACTAAATCCGTTACTATAGTATCTAAAACGTGTTTTTCTTACTATATAGTAGCTAAAAAGTGACTTTGACTTTTAAGAGAGGACAGGTGAGGTGAGGACCTCCTCAGCTGTGTTGGTGTTGGTTGGCAAACTAATATCATGTTGACTCAAAAACTTAGTGAGGGCTAAAAAAGAAGAGTTGCAGAAGTAAAAACATCAAATCCTTCGAACATTGTTGAGTGGAAACCTATCAACAAAATCTGTTTGGCAAAATATCATCTCCTATGTAGAACCAGATATTTGGCGAAACGGATTTCATAAGCACTCTTTTTCGTCAAATACCTTTCATTCGAATGACAGGGTTACGCTGATGTTGTAGAGTGCTTGTGAAATCTGTTTCGCAAAATATCACGTCCTAAACAGATTTTGTTGGTAGATTTTCGCTCAAGGATTTGGTGTTTTGACTTCTGCAGCGCTTTTTTTTTTGTTGCAAAAATCTTTCATTTGGAATGGCTATTTGCATGAGGGTACAGCTCATGTAGTTATTGATGAGTGCACTCTTAAAAAATAAAACTGTAAAAACGTCGTTTTATCTGGCAGCTGGGCCACACAACGTGCAAAACGTAAAATAACTGAGACGGTAAAATACGAAACAATAGCAGGGAACGTAAAATAACGGCTCGAATCACAGCTTTGACTTGTTAAAACAATGCACGCTGGCGTGCTGTCGCAGCGGGCAGACCTGATGGTTGTAAAACCGTTGGCGTAACGCCATTTCATAACATATTCAAACGTTGTAATAACGTTACCACATGGTTGCCACATGAAAGTTTTTGTAACGTGTAAATTAAAACGTTATTACAATGTAATCTTCAGCTCACAGAATTTTAACGTTGTAGCTATGACATCATACAAACGTTGTATTTTTTTTGGAAACGTTATATTTTAGGCAAACCAATTTTGAGAAAAGACTATAAAAGGTGGGAAAACGTGAAAAAAAGAGATTTGAAAGAGTATACACTTTGATTCAATTTCTAATGTTATCAGTTACTTAAAAATATGGGCAAATTTTATACCTGTACCTTAATGAGATTCGAACCGGGGGTCTTTAAGATATAAGTCCTGTATCTTATACACTACACTACATAATTTTACTGATCATCATCATTAGCCATTATTGATGCACTGCTTAATGAAGGCCTCTCCAAGGTGCCACCACAAAGATGTCATCCAAGTTGTGTCTAGGCACTGGGTGATCTCGTCTCTCCGTCTAGCTTTTTGTCTTCATGGATGTCTTATTCCATTTCTAGATCTTCATTCAGTTATTAACTTTGTCCATCTCTCATCAGTCTGTCTTGCCACGTGACCAGCCCATGGTGGTGCCAAGCATGCATCTTTCCATGCTATGTGGGGCTACCTTCAGGTTTTCCTTCATTTCCTGTGTCATTGACCAAGTCTCTACACCATAGGTCATAGCAGGCAAAACACATCGGTTGAACACTTTTCATTTCAGGCATAGTAGCATGTTACTTCTCATAACCTCGCTCAATTTGCTTCATAATATGGGCAAAGAAAACCCTGTTATTCGTAGGTAACAGGGCCTATTTTGCAAGGCCTACTTTCAGTTTGGAGATTGCATGTTTGCAATATATGTGAATGAATGATAAAATTCCTATTGATAAACTGCTTTACGATGATCTGTGCAAGCCTTATGATAAAACTTTTGGCCTATGTCGCAATGTATTTGTGTTTTTGATGCCTTGTATATTTGCATATATAATTAGTTAAATTACATTATAATATAATAATTACACACTTAATTGTTCAAAATATGACCAATATTGGACAGCACGTAACTGTTTCAACAATACTATATATACACTAACAGTGACAACTCGGTACATAATTCCATGTAATTTATACTGCATTCGTAGATAACATATGCCAGTATTCGAAAGCAACAATTTGACTATTCGTGTATGCCACGACCACAGATATGGCCACGACCAAATCTTTATTTTTAAAGCTCGATGAATGTATTCTATCCTTTATGCAACTTAATTGATAGGATAAACCCAATAATTTTCCACCAACATTGATTCATAACGCGTTTTAATGAAGATGGAAAATACATGGCAAAATTTCACACAATTTGCTTAAAACCGTTTTTTACAGTATTATGTGACCTTTCTGAGGGTCAAATGTGTCCGCTAGTCTAATATTTAATTGAAATTTACCCTTAACTTTATTCTAAAGCACCATACAGTATTGTGCATTGTATTCGTACACTGTAAAAAAATACTGTAAATTTTACAGTAAAATCCTCGCAGCAATTCTGCCAACAAATTACCGTAACATTTACAGTATGCTGTAAAAATTAATTTAATCAAAACGCTTAAAAACATATATATTTGGTGAGTTTTATTAAAGAGATTGGTGAATGTTGTGGAAAATAAAAAAGCACTGACGAACACCCTAACTTAGTAGGGGCCTATCCACAATTTTTTACAGTGCATATACTGTCAATTTAACAGTTTGTTGTAAAATGTATTACAATCAAACTGTAAATATACAGTAAAATTTGAATGAAACCTGTAAAAGCTCTATTTTTATTTAGAATACGGAGTTTTTGTTGGCAGAATTGCTGCCAATGATTTTCCTGTAAATTTTACAGTATTAACTGATACCTTCACCTGTATAATTGTAGTATACTCTTAATGGTATAATGATGTGTTACTCAGTAAATTGTCAAATAAGTTCTTTTCACTTATATACGCTCTTAGATCTTCATTATAGGCCTGGAAAATTATAATAACATAAAAAATAGTACAGTACACATTTACTCACTGTATTAAAAAAATCCAAACAAATTCACACAAAAAAAAAAAACTGTACAGTATATTTGGAACAAAGAATTTTTACACATTATTAATAAAAAAAATATTCTTTCACTGTAAATTATCACACTGTAAAACAATAAAGTTTGTACAGTGATAGGTCAAACCCATCTTAAATAAATGTTACGAATACACAGTCCCCCTATCTTTTGACACAGCAAACACAGCAAGTCGTTAAACTATCATACACACGTAATATTTTAATAATCTAAATACGTCTCTTCAGCTAACCAGCTTTTATATTTATTTTTCGGTTTTTGTGTGGCATCCAATTCCAAAACGATTTTTAAAGAAATCTTATAAAAATATCCGAATCACATGTTAGTTTCTGCTCACCAATCACGGTACTGAATTCTTGAACTCTGAACGAATTTGCTTGGGCCATGTGTCCATGATAAAAAAACTTTACACTTGTACATTGAAACTCAACTTTTAATTTCAAAATTTTCCCATAAAGATACACACTTTCCAAAATACGGGTTAAATATGCACGCGACTAAAAATGAAATGACCCATTTTGATCTAAAAAATTACAATTTTCGGTTAAGTAAGATACCAACGAAAAGAGTCATTTTACCCTGAACTGGGGGTCCATTTTGTTTTTAGCGGGTGCATATTTAACCCCGTATTTTATATTTTGTACCAATGTGGCAGATCTGCCTCATCGGTTTTCGGTCGGTGACAAAAAGATTTTCTGGCATAATCGTGACATTTGACCTTTGGTTGTTCCGAAATACCCTATTCATGGAACTTATGCTACTATCAATACAAAGGATAATTAAAATTAAAAAATGTTTCATTAACTCATGACGAAATGTAAATAGCCTACAATTGGTCCGGACTCGCCATTCCCTGCTAGAAATACATACTTCTTGAAAAAATTCTCGTAAAAATCAAACCTAAAATTTTTTCATCCTACACTTTGGTTTTACATATTCAATTGGTCCATTCTTAACTCAAACAACCATTTAGTTTAAAAGTTTAGAGCCACACTTGCGAGTTAAAGCAAAAACAAAATGGACTCGTTGCGATCAATATGTTTAAACCAATTTTATAATTTAAAAAACAGATTGATATTTTTCAATTTTTGGTAGTGGGTGTTCCAAATTTCATGGAAAATTCCTGTGGGAAAGTGTTTTGCAGGGGGTTCCAAGTGGAGTTGGGCGTACCATACGGGGCGGGGGAGGGGGGAAGTTGCCCCTCTGGCCTCGAAAAAAAAGTCGGGCGTATACGTGAGCAAATATGCAATTTCCAACCCTCTTCTCTTCAGGAAATCTGGAACCAATTTCAGCTAATAATTTGGGCAAATTAGAGTAAATTTGGCCGATTTGCGCAGCGCTCAAGCTACGCGCGCATTTCGTCAGGTTCCACCGGGACGACTTATGAATTTGTCCCCCCCTTCGTCGGGTCGGATCGGTCGTGTCGTCGGGGTCGGTGGTCGGGTCGGACGACTTGGAAAAATTCCCTGCTTGCCCCCTCGATCGCTGCTGCTTTCGGTAACGCCACTGGACCCCCCCCCCCCCCGTGCACCAACGGGAGTGGCAGAAAGGACATTAGTGGTCAATAATTGAAGGGATCCGCTTATTTTCTCTTTCATCTCTGCTGACACTGGCTGAACACCGCAACTCCAGAAAAATATCACAAAACAACTAGTATCACCCTTTGTCAGTTAATTTTTTTCACACCCGACACTAGCCCTCTGGCCACAGACAATTAAACGTGTTTCTGGTCTGGTACATGAGAAAGTCGGCTTGGCCCAAACCCTCAGGGTACGGAAATTTTCATGATATTAAATAGCAGTGACTGTAGTGTAAAGAGTGTGCGCTTCGGATCAAATTGTGAAATTTTGGCACCAAGTACTTTAGAGGCATTGATAATCTAAAATTGATGGAGCACTTGCCAACCCCCCTAATGGCCCCCAGCTTGGTTGTCAAGGTTTAATACAGGGGTCAAAGTTAAAATGTTCCTGAATGTGTTAAAAAGCACACCATGTGTGTTTGTCTGGTCAGCAAGGATTCCCGAAAAGGTATAGTTTCACTAGCTATGGCTTATAGTTCCGGAGTTATGGGGTCAAAACTGTAAAATGGTGAAAAAAGAGGTCATTTTGGTGTGTACATGGGATGGGCAAAGTTAAACTTGCTTTGATTCAGTTAATCTGTGGTGCATATTGTTTCCCTATCTTGAAAGATTGAATAAGGAATAGTTGCCTTATCTGTTGTTCTTAGTTTTCACGGTATCCAACAAATACGGCACAGGTCAATAGAATCCAATAGCTTCCAAAGCTGTTTTGACTCTCTTCGCCATTTTGGTTAATAACCAACACGTAAGACAGTCAAAACTATTCCTATATTTCATTCCTTAGCTAACAACAATTTGAACCACATTTACAAAAATTGGAGTAAAAAAAAAAAAAAGAAACAACTTTAATTTTTCCACCCCTGTACAAACCAAAATTGACTTTTTACCATTTTTACCCTACCCCATAGCTAGTCTAACCTATAAGTCACGGTAGTATACTATACCTTTAATAATATGGCATAATATAATTTGCAAGCATTTATATAGCGCTTTTCACAGTGTATCAAGCGCTTTACAATTATTCCCGCTACCTTTGGAATACGTCCATTGCATACATACCCAAATGCATACTCATACCGTTGGGCGGCGGCTCAATGGACAATATCCCAGTAGCTCCCCATTTAGCACCTTGGTGGAGAGAAGCAATCCAGGATGCAATGGTTTTGGGGTGTATAATAATTATAATAGGGCTGTTTGATATTAGAGTTACGGTGGCGCATGGACAACAACAGAGCGCTAGCTCGGGGCCATGGCGCGTATGTTCACGGGTATTATGTTTGATAGATATTACTTTGCAGGGGAAGTTTCTAGAGTTTTGAGTTATGCACGTAATTTAGTTAAGCAGATAGTGACATATATTGTAGAATTGTGCATTTCTATATAAAACATGAAACTTGGCATAATGTTTAAATTAATACTGATTATTTAAGATATGGAACCACGTGCACCGTCATCATCTTCAGGTCCAAAACAAGGTGTCATTGTTAAGGGGTCATCTGAGGTCATTTACCTTTTCTGTTTAATAAATCACCATTTTTTATGCTTTTAATAACCCAATTTGGATAGCCTGAGTGAAATTGTTTGTATATGATTATTCCTGACTTATAATTAAAATTAAAATATACTCCTGTACCAAAAAATTCCCATTTTTACATGTTAGCGGGCCTATAAGTAAAAAATGTTCTATTTAGATTAACAGTGGTGTATAAGGTCAGTTTTTCCTTGATTCCTGTACAAACATTTTTACTGAGGTGAATGAAAACTAACAATCTTTTCTATCCTTACTAAGACCTTTCATCCTGGGTAAGACCCAAATTCTTTTTGTTTTGCATTGCCAAGGAATTCCTACTAGGATGACAGTGTTTTAAGACTACAATCATTGAGCATAGAAATTGTATAGGAGTATATTTCCAGTTATTATGCAAATGATCAGTTTCCTTCACTCCACTTATGATACGCCTTGTGTTTAACTACAACCGCAATTTTTCACTTCAAGGTGAGACTTGGGCATGTTTTTTATAGTTATCTGTGCAAATAGCATAATTATACAATTGGGATAAATTTGCCGATTTGTGGTTTGCGCACTACCTATCCCTTGGTAACTCAATTGAGTGCTTCTGCTCATAAAATCAAAGATTCCTTAAAAATGTGTACCGGTGTGTTGGTTCTCGAACCCTGGCCTATTTGACCTTTTACCAACCCTTTCTTTGGACCCTAATCTAGTAATGGACACAGCACTATGGATTTCCCCCTTTAAATGTTAACCACGCATATTGTACAAATTATATTAATATGAATGTGGCTTTTGGTGATTAAAATGTGATTTGACAGTAGCAGTGAGCTATGTGTTCCCTGTGTCTCTTCAATTACATGTTCATAGTTATGATAAAGGACATTTCGTGATCCACACACCTTCCCCCCACCCCCCCCCAGCCCCCCTCCCACCCCTTTACCTCAAAACATTTTAGATATATATGATCTGAACCGTTGGCCCTATAGTAATCCATGTGTACCAAATCTGACTGCAAATTTCGATCTAAGAATTGCAATTTTGTATTTTCTGTCCATAGATGGACAAAATACAGCACAGTAGCCTATGAGATCGTGGGAAACCGCATTTGCTCAAAACACAAAACCACACACAAGCTCGGGTCAATCTCAAATTTTTTGAATAAGCTTTTACTTTGTGCATAAAAAATGGAAGGTTTTTGGCTCTCTAAATGTAAACGGGTGAAAATTTCACTCTTAAAGACACTATCAGTGATTTGGCTAAATCAAGCAAATCGAAAAAATCATCAAAAATCAATTTTAGCATGTACGTAACCAGTCAGGTATCCCAATATACCCTGCAAATGAATAAGACCAGAATCACCTAATAAGGACACAATCGGAGATTTTAGTCATTAACTGTCCGAACGGACACTTACTACTACAACACGTAATTGAATGGAGAATCGTATCTTGAAACACTGCCGTTTCTTTCTTCTTTTTCCTTCCTTTTCTTTCAATTTCCTATTGAGCATGGAAAAGGTAACTTATGAAGAATTCTACAGACTTATCCTCCTTCACTTGACGCTCAATCCTTTCCTGCAAATTTCAAATTTTTTCAATCACTGAAGTGTCTTTAAAAGACTTGAAACCTTGAACACTCCAAAAACAAGTGGTTTGTACTTAAGAGGGAATTTCACTCACAGAGCAAAAATCACTCCAAAAAGCGTGGATTCAACTCGTTTGAGGAGTTAAACGAAGATAACACTTTTGAGGAGTTAACGAAGGACACAACGAAAACAAGTGGAGTGATTTTACTCTTGATTGGAGCAAATTTCCAAAAACAATCATTTTGAGAGGGGGGGGGGGGGGTGGGGTGTGGGTTTTGGCAAGAGTTTTCTTCTTAACTTTTAGGGAGTGAAAATTTCATACACTCGTTTACATTAGAGAGTGGAATCGTAAGCAAAATGCAACCTTTAATGTATTAAGCCTATAGATATAGAGGACATTTCTAGCAAAATATATGGGCCCCCCCCATTTTTTAAACAATTTTACAATATCCTGGAGGGAATAT
>JAMKCH010050773.1:0-11261 GCA_023653785.1 Ophioderma brevispina
CACCCTTTTCCGGTGCCAAATGATTTAATGTAATTGTCATTTACATCGATTGTCATTTTATATTGACATTTTATGTTCCTTTTCATGTAAAAAACAAACACCCCTCGGGATAGTAAGGTACAATGTGATCTCAAAGTGATGGGAGCGGCCATTGATATCAAGATAAGTACCAAAATGCTTAGTATTTCGTCAGAATGACGTAATAAAGTTCACATGTCAGAAAAACTGTCAATTTCCATGGACACACAGTGTGGAATAAGGGAAAATTAATTTTCATGCGGGTTTTGCCTGTACATGATTGAAAATGACTAGTTTTATGTACACAAATCATCATTTTAGTAGCATAATGTTTATGAGCCAGTAAAATTGCAAAATATTAATTACCACCAGATATCCATTTTTTCATAGTTTCCTTTACTTATGACGCCATAGCGATGTCATTATGGATATGTTTGTACTTGTTTGATATCAATGGAAAGAACAAAATCTAAGCGATCCTGTCGTACCATATTTATAGGAATAAGGGGAAATAAAAATGGCTTAGGTAGACGAGGGTTAATAGACGGGCAGAAATTTAGCGATCATCAATTCTACAATCCTTCATGACAAATACAGTTTGGGGCATTGTCCTTCACAGGTATAATATTTTTTGCAAATTTTGTTTTAAACTGAGGATGCTCTAAGAAGGTAATAAAGTTGGAATAATTTCTTTTCAAAGGCAATATTAAATCTAATGAACTCTTCAGTATTCATGTTGAGTAGGTGAATGATTACACAATGAGTCCCCACTTCCCAGGTGAATTGAATGCATAATTTTGAATTACGTAACAATGCCTTTTGTTGAGAGTTATAAAAGGTCAGACGTCACGTTTTCAGAGTTGGTTACCTTTGCAACAAAAAACTGACACAGAGGTTCCCGAGACTAAACTGTTCACACACTTGACTCGACTTCGCTGGCCTAGGGAGCACCAGAGATTACCAGGCTAGGACACTGATACATGTTGTCTTTTAGGACGAGCGCCGATACCATCATTGACGTCAAGAGGAAAGCAAAGGGTTTTCGTCAATTACGTGGTCGAGAATGCTCCGAGTGGACTGTATCAGGAATCGAATCAGGGCTCTGCTCAGTGATAGTATTGGACGGTTGCATATGGAGGACACAACCACTTCTTTAGTGTTGACAAATGGAAGAAACTGCCTTGCACATGCACGAAAGGGTTTTTGCAAAAAATATTCGGCTGCTAGACGACAACGCCACGCCGAACAGGCCGCTGTAGTGAGACAATTTCTTGAGGTAGAGGGGATGGAGCAGATACCATGGCCTGCTTGCTTCCCATGATATGAACCCTATCGAGCATACCTGAGATGCCTTAGGCCGAGCCATCAATAACAGGGACAATCTTTCTCAAACTCTACAGGAGTTAGCTCAGGCTCTGACCGATGAGTGGAACGCTCTGCCCATTGACATCATAAACAACCTTGTGGACAGTTAAGCCGCGACGTCTTGACGCACAGATTCATGCCAGGGGTGGTCATACTCGATATTGTGACTGATTGACATTTAAAACAGTACTATTGAACATTTCACCCAAAAATGTGCTATCTGTGAAACTGACTGATGTGAAAATTTTGTAACAAAATCCTTAAATCTGCTGTTCAAATACCCCCCCCCCTTTTTTTTCCCTTTCAGGCTAAGGACACAGTTCGTAAAGACTTAATTGTGGACTAATAAGTTCATGATGATATGTTCGTAAGAGACTGATTAATCAAGTAGTGTGGCCATATACACCCTAGATATCATAACTCATACTCATAAATCATTCCATAAAAAGTGGTAAAAAGTGGTAAAAAGTGGTAAAAAAAATGTTTATTCCATTGATATAAGTAGAAGCAGTGTGGCGGCAAGTTATTGAACGTTGCTACACCGAGTGTTGCTACACTTACCTGATGATGTGCAACCTTGGGGGAAAGTTGACGTCTCTCTTCACCTTCAAGAGAAGTTGCCTGCATGTAATATGTTACTCATCAAAGTTATTGCAAAAGAAGGGAAGATTTATTATTTAGGTTATTTTCACTGATCTTGTTTGAAAGCAAACTTACGTATGACGTGTCTTAAATATTCGTATACTTTAACACAGGCAATGCGCGATGTTAGAATTCTCGAAGTATTCAGACGGTATTAGTCGAGCCTAAGTAGACATACTTGTTAGGACATTGATCATGCAATCTGTCGAACTGTTGCACTTGTTCACCAGGTATAGCTGGAGTGGCATTGCTTGGACATGTCATAACTCAGTACCTCAGATATCATTTCAGAATCTGCCCCTGGTTTCCCATTTGATAAATTTGAAATAAAAAACCTATAGGTCCTTGATCCGTGACACTTTAGGCCACAACAAGTTTGAAAATTCGGCTATTGTTGAAATAGTTGTTAGAATGAACACGCCCTACCTCAATTTAAGTTAACAGTGCTTCATGAATCTGTCCCTGGATACTTCATACCAAGCATAATTTTTGGTTTATGGTCCAAGCTGCAACTTAACTGATAACTGATATCAAGCTTGTTTATTAGATATAACGGTTTCTAGACCAGTTGGCTATGCTGATTCTGAATCCGATTGGTACTGGACGAGAGACCTTGAGCATTTTTGTAGAAAAAGTCCAAATGCCCACTAAAACACTAACAATTCATCTGTTATTCACTCAAAAACATTCATTGGGACCAATTCACATGATTCTTTAATAACGTAATCAGTGAATTCAGTACGGCCGCCAATACAATATAGTGTCTGATCGTGATCTACTTTTGACTGCAGATTGGTAACTTGTTATCTATCCTGATGTTTTGACAGCCAAGAAGTTAATAAAAACCATAAGAAATATTTCTAAAAAAATTAATGTTCACTCACCAGAGACAAAACATGAGATGACGCGCGAGACCTCACCGTGTTTGGAAAGGTCACGTTTTCCCATTTGATTCGCCATGACATGCTCATAATCTCAGCGTCCAAGCGCAGCTTCCTGTTATAGGAATTAATTCGGCACAACACTCGGTAATTATTATATTATGCTCTAAATATATCACTGTTAAAAATGTCTGTACTATTTTGACTCCGTAAATTGAAATATTCCGTATTTTTCGATCCGTATTCTGCTCTGACTACGGACGAAAATTAAAGGTCACAGGATATGAGATGATAAACCTACTCCAAATCTTTGCAGAACATTCCATTCCAATAAACAGGGCCAGAAAAAAGAATACACTACCAGTGACATCATTAGTGAAACTATTGATTTTCAGTCAGTGTCATGTCACCAGTCACCTGGAATTTTCTATTACTCTCTGACAAATCAACAGTTTCACTAATGATGTCATCACCAACCCAAATATTGAATGCTTTCTAATCCCTCCTTGTAGACTTGACACAAACCACATCAATTGTATTTGCATTTCCTGGGCCTTTTAAGCTTCTGGCAGTAACATTTCAAGACACTTTTAACGTGAGTGTTTGGTAGATATACACGATTGTGGGTGATGTAAGAAGATACACATAGATTTGTCCTATTAACAGTGGCGTAAAGTTCTTTTTGACAGTGGGGGGGGGGGGGGAGGGGTTGAGAAAAATTTATTGAATGATGAAACGGGTTTGCTAAAAAAAAACGATCATTATTAGCACATGTGCGCGCGACGAAGGCGCAAAATTTGCCATTTAAGAAGCTAAAAATCGTAATGTAATTGTTAATTGGAAAAAAAATGCTTCGCGAAAGCGCGCTGGAAGGAAATTACTTTTTTACTTATATGGTAAAAATATGATGTTATTTGGGTTTCAAAAACAATGAACGGCACATCAAACCTTGGGGGATGATCGTATTGACCTCCCCCCTCATCAAAATATGTGGGGGGGATATATCACCATACCCCCCCGGGATTTACGCCTATGGCCTATTAATGTGATGGGTTGGGTGGACGTAGTTGGTTGTAATCACGCAAATCAGCATAAATTACTTGTGCTTTACGGAAAAATATTCGGAATATTTCAATTCTACAGACAATGTTAACAATATTATGGATATGATAGCTACTATACAAAACAAGTAAACAGTACCTGTTGTTGAGAAAAAAATAATATGGTGTGTGTGTGGGGGTGTGTGTGTTTGTCCACAATGGCCCACCTAGTAGTATCGCATTGACAGAAAAACATGGCACGATAAGGAGAGAGAAGCGCCCCCAAGTTTTGACATTGCGTTCATTGGTACACCATTTCACAAAATCATATAACTTTAATGTGAAGTTTTCTAATTCGAAAATGTTCATATTTGGAAGAAAATGGCCACCTTTTAGAATGTAGGTTTCAATGGGAAATCGAATTTTAACCCCCCCCCCCAAAGAACAGGGAAGGACTTATTATGCTTGATGTGTATTAATTATCTGTCTACCCGGTAGTGGCGTTCCGTCGGGGGGGGGGGGTGCGTTTCATTTTAACCGTTCTCCATCGAGGGTGCATAAATCAAATGGAAAAAAGAAGCGGCATAACATTCAATCATTTCATGACCCTCCATTATTCCAAGCATAATACGAGACTTGTTCTGCTGCATAATCGTAGCTTTGTGCTTACTCTACAAGAAAAAAGTACCCACTGTGTTACCAGAACTCACTTGATTGGTTATTTATGAACAAAAACTTGGCACAAGAACTTAGAATAGTCAACAAATTTTCCCATGAGCTCTGAACCATAGCGAAATGACCCACTTCTCTGTATAGCATGGAAGAGATAAGAAGGAAGCACAACGGCCCACTTGGCTTTTGCCCAATCTATTGCCCGCCCTATAATTGCAATTGTTATTCAAATCCTCACAAGTGGCCCTTCCGAGGTTAATCCTTATCCGATTTTCTCGTCGAGAAATTCGCGTTTCGGGTTCTTTCTTTATTGCGTACAGATGCCGGGTCATCGGAAATCAGCGAATCGGCCACGCGACGAATTACTGCGAAGAAAATACTCAAACATAAGGGGTTTACATAGAAACGGTACAACACGCCCGGAATTTGTAGGGAACCCATTTTCGTTCCAAAAAAAGTGGATAGCTGCATAAATGCGGAACTACCACTAGGGTATCAATTCCACAATAATCAAGTTCTAGTCCAGCTTGGGTACAATTCAGTTGTGATTGTGATGGTTCAATGACAAAAACCGGGAAAAAATATATCAGCAAAATAAACCAGAAGTGCTGTAATGTGATTTTTTTGCAGTAGCACAAGTGTCATTTTTATGAGTGTATTGGCGTTTTCAGGTAATTGATAACAGGGTACCGCAGGGGTATAATCTCACTGCAATTATCTTCAATCAATCTTTATTTGTTCATCATATAATACAGCCAAAACAATATTATAAATAATTATGTAAATAATGCAGTACAGTGAAAAAATAATTGTTACAATATTAATCAAAAATATTTTGCATACAAGTAAAGATTTTTATAATACATTATAAATGGAATTTCAAAAGAGAGTATATAACTGGGATAATATAAGTTTTCCCGGTCAATTTAATAGTAATTTCATTCGAATTAACTTTTGGGTTATTCGATTTCACGCGAATTTGAACGCACGCTAATAAGTATGTTTCAAATTGCATATAACTGAATCCATTTTCGCAAATCGTTCAAGAGATTAAATGAATAGAGCATTCAATCGCCTAATAATGTCGTCCAATTTCCAGAAATGTTCAATCAAATTCCATGAAACGGTACGGAATTAGGAGATAGGGTATTCAAAAGTAGGCGTGATAGGTTCAGGTGGTTGCTTGTGCAAAGAAATTCGTTTTCATTCGTTCAAATGTACAACAGCTGCAATCTTTAAGAACGGCAATTTATGGGTTGCTATTGAGAGGATTAATAGGCCTAGAATTGTCAGCAAATATGTATATATTTCTTAGAAGGGACTTCGTTAATGTAATGACGGATATGATCCATATTGAAAGGTACGCATAATTACAGGGACAATTGTTTAAGTAAGAAAATTTGTCCTGGATGAAAATCAGATTTTAAACGTGTTTTTTTTAGCATTCTAGATTTTAAGACATTTAAACATTGAGTGTCATTATCTGTAAAACCAAACATCTAAACTGTGTTTATATTTCTAAATTTTAAAATGGTGCTTACAAAGCTAGTGCAGAAAAGCGTTTAATTCATAAACATAGATTTTATAATTTGTACTGTTATGTAGGCCTATGGTACAATTGTTTTCGACAAGACTGTCAACAAGGGAGAATAAATCGCCAGAAAAGAAAGATGAGTTAAACAAAAAGAAAACAAAAACATTTTATGACCTTAGTACTTAGGGTTATCGGTTTTTTTCAATAAATAATTCATTTACATAAAAGAAAGTATTTCAAGATTTATTAATAATTAATTACAGTATAGAAATTATTCATCAAGATTTATTAATAAATTAAACTAGAGTATAGAAATTATTTCAAGATTATTTAAATATTATATATTTCTTATCGTGTTTTGTTGTGGTTTTTTTCCTTTGTTTTTGTTTCTGTCTCAGGATTATAAAAAACTAGATTAAACACAAGAAATTAGGACCATGAATCCCATGGGCATATATGCTCACATTGCATATATGTGGGGTGAAATAAATTGCAATGACTTGGTTGACAGATTGTTCATTTATCAAATTGAATGACCGCTATGTAAATGAATGAACATTTTTAGATGAAACTGAAAAACAGAGTAGACTCGCGTCTATACGTGGCGACATACGTGTTGAAATTGTATGTCATTGATATATTCTTGCATTTTATTACTAAAATGCTTGAATTTCTAAAAACTAATTTGATGTACCAAAACGAATTTAATTGCAACAAAGATGATTTCCGCTGCCTTAAAAACGAATTAATACGCCAAAATGAATTGAATGGCTGCGGGGACTGAAAATGAACTTGCTGTATATTTTGTAGGAATTGATAACTGCGTATATGAATGTAAGTCAAATTCATCACGAAGGCATTATATAAACACTATTGAATGAAATAAGTACGAAATTGACCGGGAAAACCTACACAAGTGGAAAATATATTTAAAATAGCCACCGTAAGGATGTCATATTACTGCTTTACCGTTAGGTTTATAATTATTTTCACTGGATGAAAACTAGTCTACTTTCACCCAAAACTGGTTCACCCTAGGGGAGGGGTATCCGGGGTATATTTTAACTGAAAATTGGTCCCGTTTTAGGGGTCACTTTCAGAACCCATTGAATGAGCATTGATGTCAACGAAAAATCCAAAGACCCCTTCCCCCGGTCACACGTTCAAAATTTCTTCAAAACTTTATCCTTTATTTCTCACACTGGGCAGCCTTGGGCACCCCTAAAGCTGAACGCATAAAGACATACAAAACACTCTGCTATTTAACGAAAACAGCAACAAATACACAACCGGAGGACAGCAGGAACCATGTTGTAATATATTTTACGCTTTTACGTGTTCGTATATAGAGTTTTCAAAAGATTATCCAGTAATGTGATTGCTCACCGATCATCGATTGCGGCGGAGGGATTACGATCAAAGGGTCGATGTTGAATCCCTTCCTGTGTGTGGGTGAATGGATATACAGAATAAAATCGGGTGGCGGAAGTAGTCGTAGTTCCTTCTTATCTCTTCTTCCATGAGTTATAGTAACTCTGATCATCAATGAAAGACCGTTGCATAATATCATGAATATAACTCTCAAGTGAGATTCTGAAGTAGATGAATTATTTATAGTTGTGGGTTTTTGATACTTAGAACTGACCCCCCCCCCTTCCAATTTTGATTTTTTTGCGTGGTTTTTGGCTTGTTATGGCGATTTTAGAGGAGGAAGCAGAATACCTCATGAAAACGCAGTCTTATGTAAACGCAATATCGCAAAATGAAAATTCATCAGCTTAGTAACAAATATTGAGGGCACTTCTTTCTGCTTATCCCGCCAGGTCCTTCACTCTCTAACTCACTAATTCACTTTAACCCATAAACCATCATTAGCAATACCAGCAACAACCATATTTCTACAAAAAACGTCAAAAGCACATAAACATTCAGGGCATATTGAAAGTAGAGGTTCTCTGCATAGGATATCGTATCGTCAAAATAATTAATGTTAATGGTTAGCTGCAATTTAGTTACAAATGATCAAATGAATAGATGTGATCCTGTGCATGAGAGCACAAAACAGCAAATCAGCAACAGTGTTCTCGTAAATTGGACCTTGCCAACCAGATGACGAAGTAAATTCAGGAGTCCATTCATCAAGAATTTACAGGGTAAAGTCTTTAAACTGGAGAAAATGATGGCATCACAGTAAACACAACCTTGACATTAGCACCCTGAAATTAAGAAAGCTTATACTAGTATACCTGGACTAATTATTAAAGGTTGCATTCGTGATCCTAGCACCTGCTTTTTGGTTACGCGGTTTCACTAGGAGTATCCACGAGTGAGTGATTTTTCAAAAGCAGGACGACGCTCGTGACATATGACAATGCGTTTTGATGCGGTTGGTGTTAAAACGCATAAGCGCATAAGATCCTATAAGCATAAGAATAACCGTATATACGGAGCATAAGCGCATAAGAGCATAAGCCAATAAGAGGATAAGACTGCATAAGCATAAGACTGCATAAGAGTGCATAAGCTTAAGAATAACCGTATATACAGAGCATAAGAGCATAAGGCTGCATGACCAAGGCGCATAAGAGAATAAGAATGCATGACCAAGAGATAAGAGCATAGAACTGCCATACCCCATAAGAAATAAACCGTATGTACAGCAATAAGCGAATAAGAGCATAACGCGCATAGAGCTAAGAAGCAAATATGACTGCATAAGCAAAGAATACATTTTCTAAGGGCATTTAGGTAAAAAAACGGCCTTTTGACGATTTTTTTCTTCTCGAAATTTTGCAAATTTGGACCCATGTCTAAGGATTTTCTGCCTTCAAAAAACGGGTAATTTTACAGAGTGTTTCCTTCTTCAAGTCTTTTAAAATTGCAACTTTATCCAAGGATTTTTGGCAGAAAATGGGACCAATGTCCCATTTGGGAGGCAATCCCCGTATGCTGGAATGTCAGTATCCCCTCCCCCCGATTATGCTCCGGATGTATGGTAAATCGAATGCGTTTTTATTCACCATCGTGCGCTATGCTATACAGGTCGGTGGGGCTTATGCGTTTTACAATCTTATGCTCTCATGCGCTATAGTCCGTACCATATAACGTTATTCTTATGACTTACAGCACGTACATATGATCTTAGCGTTATATGCTCCGAATATACCGCGCGTTATTCTATGCGCTCTTATGTTCTTATGCTTTTATGTGATTATATTGGATATACGTTATTCTTATGCTTATGCACTCTTATGCGATGATGCGATTATGTTCCGTATAACGATTAATTTTCTTATGCGATTATGCCCTCTTATGCGGATTATGATCTATGCGATATGTTTCCGTATATTCGGTTATTATTATGCTTATGACTCTGATGCGATTATGTTCCGTATATACACTTATTCTTAGACTCTGAACTCTTATGCTCTTATGCGATTATGCTTATGAACTCTTATGTGTATGCTCTTTGTTATGCAGTCTTATGCTCCTATGCGCTTATGCGTTTTACACCAATCGTTTGAGGTTATGCGCAAAAGTTTGAATAAAGCTGCCCATTAGGCAACGGATGTGTTGTAATCATGCAGTTTTTACGGACCAGAATATACACAAAATCGCGGAGTTTTGTTCACATCAAAAACAAAAGGGTGAGCATTTTTTTCGCGGAGTGGGTGGTGGGTAGTGTGATTGTAGTGTAGAGAAACTAGTATCTCTAAGTAAAGAGCAATTCTTTCAATTCCTTTGCACTTCTGAAAAAAATATTTTGGCACCGATGATTATAACGATTTATTTGTCACAACCAATAATCATGGAACAGCTTTGAACGCTTTTTCATCATTAATCCTTATATTAATGGTTACCATGACCAATCAGACACATCAGATATACGATCGGATAAATTTGTCTAGAAGCTAGCTTTTGTCAAGGAAATACAAGGCCCGTTCCTTATGATAATCAATTCATAATCAGATCCTTTGGGTTTTTGAATTTGTTGTCTCTGATTTGTTTTTGTTTTTCGGGTGTATTAACAGGGTGTCTTCAGAAAGCATACACCCTAACTCTATGCGACCATACTTCAAAGATAAAGTATACACATTTGAAAATTTAAAAGATTTAAACCCCAATTATGTTTTAGATTTTAATGTAAACATCGCTCCCCCCGATTCGGTTCGTTAGTTTTTGAAGAAATAAAAATAAACGATTATGTACACATGTCAATGGACACTTCCTTCAAGTTTTTAATAAAGTGATCAAACAGAACAGGCGGAGAAAAATCTCTAGGGTGTTGGTATGGTCGGGTAGTGCCTTCCCATTGTATTGTTGACATGTCTGTTCATCTGAACGTTGCCTCGTCCCCAACTATAAGTTCAGTTAAAAATCTTGCAGGTCTTGTGTTGAGCCATTGAAGGGAAGGTTATTCTGCGTTGGTAGTCTGTGCTGGAGAGAATTTGCCCCTTTGCATTCTATAAGGGTGAAATTTCAGGTATAAGGCGGGTAATCTGTTAAAGCTTGATCTGGGGATGTGTGGCACATTGTCACGTCTGCAACTTTGTCTTGGTTTAGGCGAAGACTCCGCTGATGGCGCAATGTGCTGTATAAAAAGTTCGGAGGTTCTCCGCCTTCCATAGCGACTCTTGTTCAAAATTTGACCTTGTACCCGTTCGCGGCACTTTTAAATGTTCAAGATTGTATTTTGCAAGGATTGGCTGCTGTGGAATCTTAATCTAAAATTCCTGCCTGACCAGGAGTGAGCTAATGTTATGACCGTTTCGGGCATATCTGAAAACCACAACACGGCCTTTGTTGGGCGAAATGTTGACCATTATTGGTCTCGTGCAGTACTTCATTGCACGCGTATAGATTAAAACGCGGGAAGTTTGGAATTTGAAACTCAAATCAGGCCTTTATTTTCTAAATGTAGGATCCTACACCATCTTATGGAATAAGGTCTATAATAAAAACTTTGTGAATAATCTTATTGCCAGTTATCCACCGTTAAATGTATTGGTTAAACTTCTCAATTTAATCTATGCAGTGCCACCCCCTCGTGCAATAAATATTACCATGTTTCTACCTATTGTGTGGTGTTGTTTTCTAATAAAGATGATA
>JAMKCH010050774.1:0-18786 GCA_023653785.1 Ophioderma brevispina
GAAATCCATTTTTTAATAACAAGACAAAACCATTTGAGTTTCACCATTTACATACCATTCAGGCATACATGGACAACATAGCATTAACCCGCCTGGTACACAAACATGAAGCACCCGGACGTTAGAAACTCACGGTTTGGATTACTTGTAGTACAGGAGTGAGCGAGATTCAAATTAACAACTCACAACAATCTTTCTTTTTATTCATTGTGTCATGAAGTAAAAAATATCTAACATAGATAGTATATACGATGCAAATTTCAAATTACAACAATTATAAAAAGATACAAATCATCACTTATTAACCAGATCATCACCATCCATGTCGATCAAACAAGATAAAAACCAATTGATGCAACAATACTCATAAGAAACAACAAACCTACAGAAAAAACAGCTTCAAAAGCTATACTGATAAATTCATAATTACATGCATCAGTATCACATCATACAATGATGAAAAAGTTCATCAACCCATCAAGTATTAAGCAAAAAATGTCACAACTTCAAATACTGACACTCAACAAGAAATCAGAACAGGGCCAAACACAAGATCCCTTTAAAAACAAGAAATAAATCATACAATAATGAAACATTAAGGCAAATACAGGTAAATAGATGTTTCAATCGGACAATGTATAGTTACGTGAAAAAGAAAGATCTATCGTAGTAATTCACTTTAAAGAGCCATTATTTACCAAAACGGGATACTGATTTAGCTAAAAAAAAAAAACAAAATACACTCTACTTATACAAGTTAATAATAATTATCACATTATAATTTTAACACTTTTAAGTACATCTTGCTACAATCAGCACACCTTATACTATTAACAATTTTATTACTAATACAAAGCCTTAAATTTCAATACAAACAGGCATGCAAAAATGTTGAAAGCAATTATGGCTTGGGGTATACCCCAATCCCCAGCTCACTCACCTTTCTACACCATTCAATCTATTGGTACATTAAAAAAACCCAGTAATTTTGTGCCATATCAAACTGCAAGTTTTTTTGACTGAACTTCTTTCCAACTATGATGTTAAAGGCCTAAAATATGGTTTGTTTAAGGTATAACCAGAAAATAATTGTACAGGATTTATTGGCTATTGTAATACACACCAATATGTCAATGAAAATGGTATGTCAGAATTAAAGGGATGTTCCGATCGTCTTTGGAACCCGCCCTGATTTACCCGGCGCGAAGTAGACGATTTATATAGATGAAAGGCCGTTTTTTCTCATTGTCGTCTGAAATTTGCGCCCTCGAATCGATTTCATTACCAGAGATATAACAAACAAAACGGCGTTTTAGTGGTGAACCACTGTATTAGCACAGTATTAATAGGCTTTGCAACATGCATTATTGCCGTCTACCATCAAAACCGCAAGTTTGTTCCCACGGTACTTGATGGGGTGTAGGTGCACAGTGCCAGGGCTCTCATATCAAGTAGAGAAACACAAGAACACATAAATCAGACCAACCACCTAACTTTGGTGCTGGCACTTCCTACAAAACAGAAACAGGTTTTAATCAGGTGAGGGACTCTTTACATACCACATATTATACCCTTGGTCTAAAATTTGGTTTTGGGTAGGGACTATCTGTACGTAATATCCACATTTATACATTTTTTGGTGAGAAACAATCAAACAAATTTGATTTTTTTTCATATTTCAAAAATCTTTTGGTCATGTCATGTTTTCCTTTGAGGGCCTTATACTGGTATCCTTGAGCCAAATGTACTATCTGTCCCGTGGCTGATGTGTCGGTGCAAGTCTTAACTGTCACCCATCACATTTCTAAGGAATGCCATGAGAGGGCACTTGTGACTTGGTAGAACTAAATTACGTCAGGAATAGATCCGGTCAATATAGGGAATTCTTGCTTTAAGTGTCAGGTGAATCCGGCACCCCTGTTAGCGGGACAAAACCACATTTTGAACTTTTTTGATTTACTTTTGGGTTACTACTACTTCTGGGTAAATCGTGTGGGAGTGGTGGTCCAAAGGCGATCAATGTAGATCATATAGGCCTATTTCAAAGAACATTACAAATAACCCAGCTAATGATTTAAGTGTCATTTGCCCACTTTTGTATGGGTTTAATGCATACAGTTTCCGAATGTCTACTTTGCTAAAGATTATATGAAACACACACACTCATCTTCAATCAAAATTTGCCTATTTTGCCCCTTATACTATCATTGCACCTCTACAATTAAGTTCTTTTCACATTCATGTAAAAGTAATGGCTAACACTTGAACAAGTAATATTTATTTTACACACAAGCTATAGCTATGCATTGCATAACAATGGAAATTTTCCACAACTTTGCTTTTCCTGGCCCACATGGGACACATAAAAGTTTTGACTCTTACTTTTTGGGCACAGTCAGTAGACTGAAAATGTTTAACTGAAATTTGTAGATACTATCTTCTGAATGTTGTCTCCAAAATTTGGTGCTACATATGGATTGCTCTTTAATTCTGCACCATGAGACCCATCCATGTACTCATCATGCTAATGTTGAGTCATCACCATCGTTGGCTTGCTGATGACACATTCTAGAGAATGCATACTGTCAATTGTCAACTACCCAAAGAGGAAACCTCATTCTAACATGAGTTAATTGGATGATTTTTATTTTGTATAGAGGGATTGATCTTAACAAGTTAGATTGAACATTTCTTTCTCCAAATGAGTAGTGGGGGATCCATGCTTACCCATTTTCTAAGACCCCCCCCCCCCCCCCCCCCCCCCCCGTATGTTGTGGCACATTTTAACACTTATGTGTATAAAGCAAGTGTCCTACCCGTATTATGGTCCCGAAGGAAGAAACCCGTTCACAAAGAAATTTCTGATAACTTCACTTCACATTGTAAGGGCCAACAAAAGCAATAGCAATAAATGAAAAGGGAAAATATTGTAACTCTAAAAATACAGGGTAATGTAGTATATCAAAAGTTTAATTTGGGTTTGGCCCTCACACTCCTGTACATTGCCACCAATGATGATTCAAATGGACCAAAAAATAAAATAATTGAACCGAATGCCCTTTCATGAACTTATCCCACCATTTTTTGGGTTGGGCCAAGCAGTGGTGGATTTAAGAGCAATCAGTGTCCGCAGCTTCTGACAGGGCCCCCCTAAAATTATTTTCTCAGGGCCCCCTCGGACACAACTTAGTCGTATCTACAGTGCCCTATTGCGTTTGCTCTTGTCGCTAAAGGGTACCCACCTTAAGCTGCTGACAGTTGCCCTTTTCCTAAATCCGCCACTGGGGCCAAGCCTTTGGGACTGGATGGAGCCGACGCCTTGTAGTAGATTTCTTGTTACTTCTACAGGCTAACCAGCTATGCTCCCTGTCGGATTTCCTTAGAAACCATATGGGTAACAATTAAGCCGCCAACACCGGCCCTGGGACAGGTGTAGTAAACTATTTTTATATTATTGAAAGGCATATTTTTCTCATTGTCCTCCCAAGTTTCAGCTTCCAAATCCATTTGCTTTCCCGAAAACGGACATTTAACTATAAATAATTCGTACAGTAGGAATAAGACCCTTCCTATGTACATTGTTGCTACGCAAACCACAAGTTTGTTTTCCCCGATACATGTAATGCAGCGCCATAGAAAACATGATACGCATAAATTGGAACAGCACCTTTATGTCACAGCTATTGCATAACTACCATAGAAGCATCTTTCGGTTCACAATTCCTTGGTTCACTACAGCATGCACCCGTCTACTTAGTTATTTACTCACTTGTATTTGTACTGTGACTGTGACATTGTTATTCAGCTCCTGCTCACAACACCACGCTTGACAGAATTCACTATGAATCCCAGACAACTGGACCTTAAGACTACTTCTACTGGTACCGCTATAAAAATTATACTATACGCTTGTAGCATACATAACAGTTCAAAGTTAAAGTAGCACTTTAGCCTTAGTCAATTATCTGTAATAACTCAGCACACAATGCTTTGGCGTATAAAATTTGAAACACTTTCTTCCCCGATACCCCAAGCACTGTGGGTGCAAACAATTGTCCAACCTCATATCAAGCAAAGTTAATCATTGTTCATCTACACGTGTATACTGCCTCCTCACTCTAGGATGTATTTTTGTATCACACATAGTACCCACAAAGCCAAATGATTCAGTTAGGTTTTACAGGCAATAGTAAGGGTGTCAATGAACTAGCCTTTTGGGAGATGATACAAAGTTGAGAGGAAAGTGGTTAGGGGAGGTCAATATTAACAATTGGCTCAGTAATGCAACTATGCTCATCTATTTGCTTTTTTTTGTCACTTCAAGGTCAACTAGTATTATCACGTCAGGGCTATGGGTGACTTTAAATAGGTCATGCGATATTCAATTAGGGTGTCCATTTTCACTTTAGAACAGAAACAGTAATATTTAACTTGATTATATTTTTCGTTTTAATTACAAACAACACTGATTTTATATCAATTCATTTTTTAATATTTTCAAAAGAGGTGGAGGTAAATGCTTAACACAAAGAGCAGTTTGAAAAGTGAATGCAAGGCCATGAAAAACCCCTACTTACAGGCCCAAGTCAATCCAGACTACTGTAAAAGTGGCATTTTTGTGCAAGTATTTTTCACGCTAAACTGCAATGTTAAAAAGCAAATGTTCACACTTTGTTTTTAAATTCACTTTTATAGCTATCCTACATAGATCTACACACAAAATAAAATTTTGCAGTGTTATTTCGTGCATGCTCATAAGTTGCGCAAAAAGCACGAAAAGTAATGTCAGCACATATTTCCACTTTTCTATAAGCTTGGGAATTTACAAAAATGCTGTATAGCAATGCAAAATCATCTGATTTTGCATGCAAAATGATGTTTTGAATCATACATTTAAAAAGAAGCCCAAAATGTTTTACAGACGTTTTTTGATTGTTTTGCGACTGATCATACTTGGAAAAGGTCGGTCTACCCTTGAACAGGCTTGTTTTAAATCATTTTAGCTCCAAAATATTAATTTTATTTTGATAGAATTGAACCAAAAAGGTTATAAACATAACTAGACAAAGGATTTAGGGAAATTCCATCTCATTCATAGTAAGAGGTCATTATATATCTCTAAGTCAATTAAGTATAAAAGGAAATGTATTGAAAGGAAACAAGCTGGTAAACAGCTGCTCCTTTCCAGAAAAACACAAACCCTATCCTATCACTATCAATTCACCCATAAAATCTCTGCATAAATATAGGCCTAACTACTGTATACAGGATATTTAATGGAATTAATTGTTCATGATTTTTTAACACAGCTTTGAACAGTTATGTGGTTTTTGTAATGGCCTTCAAATAGTGATCAAAAATTTAGCAGGCATTTAAATTCCTCACATTTCTAGAATAGACCTGCAAGTGCATGAAAATAAAATTCTCACAAATAGTTTCCTGGACTTTCCTGCAAATACAATCAGTTTAAACACTTGAGTGCATAACACGTGCTGGATCATATTATTATTTTAGTTACCATATTTTCCTACCAGACACCACATTTTTCTCCTTTTCTTGACATCAGTTATGTTTGGTTTTCAAATGGAACCCATTGCGATGAAATTATGAGAAGTTGAATTCTCAGATATCTCATTATTTCAAACATATTCAATTTTTTGGAAAATGGGCACACACTTTTAGGGGGCACGCCACATGGAGATTGATAACTGATGTTTTTTGCAGAATTTTGGGGTACTCTGTACAGATTTTAACTCAATTTTAAGGTCTTGGGAACTGAAATTGGTCCAAATTAATTAGAGAATGTAGAGTTTCAAAATCACAATTTTTCCTGAATGTTTAGCTAAGGAGCGAATATCTTGTGCGTTTCCCTGACACTTCAGGGCCTTAAACCAATATGAGCACATTTTTTTTTTTAGAAGGCGCCCCCAATTTTTTTCAAAAATTTAGAGATTTTAAACAACGGTTGCATGTAACTGGCTATAATGATACCTGTGAATGGTTAAGCGTGAAAATTCTCTTGTCAACAACGAAGAATTTTGTACTAGACATAATTATTATCGGGATCGATCCCGATAATAATTCAACGGCTGCTGGAAACGGCCTTCCAATGTGAAATGCCGGGAAATAGCACCATATACGATGTCTACGCTCATCCTTAGTTTTTTTTAATAGTTCATGCAAGTCCATTTAGAGGTTCTTTTCCGCGAGGTGGCATTTATACATCATGGCGGACATAAATGACATTTCCCTCTGCCGTTTAAGAGTCCACTGGGATCCCAATTCTAATTACAGAATCCGCGCTTTATTTTGCTAAATACCATTGTTTTAGCATCTCGTTCGCAGGTATAGTTTCCTAGACAATTACACGGAATGTGTAAAAATATCAAATTTTGAAAATGGGGGCCCTCTTCTTCCAAAAATTGCCGTTATTGCTTTAAGAACTTAGCACAAGCTTGACAGGGGTCTAACGAACTAGAACGAGGCATGAACTGAGGGGATACAGGAATCTTAACCATCACACATACCCATACTACCATTTAAGGTCATTGCCCTCTGCCCCCTCCTGCCCCTTCCCCCACTAAGTGAGTCCAAATTGTAAATACTGGCCTTAAATTATAGCACAATATAGCAGGTATTTTCGACCTCGTGACTAGATCGGGCGACGAAGAATCCCAGCGCAGGAGCTATCATCTATACACCCCTAACTCAAAATAGTCTGATCTCATCAGGGACAAAACAGAAAGTGGGAGACGCCGGTGCGTGCACCGCAAGAGGTAGTCTATCAAGGAAGTGCTCTCTAAAAGACGTGAAAAATAGCGACGGCCGGTTACTTCCCTATCTAAGAGAAATTTCAGTCAAGAACAAAAGGCAAGATAAAAAAAGTAAACATGTCCCTAGAACCATTCGGCACCAATTTATCAGCTGTCAAGGGACATATAACTAAGACGGCAATATCCTGGAAAAAATAACAGAACAAAGAAGCTCAAGATAAGTGGGTATGTCACTGAACTGTAACCGGAAAGTAGGCATTGTCAAAGGGGCTATCGGACACGGTGAATGGAGTTATTTTTCCAAACACACGTGTTGAAAAAATAAACGCAGTTAAGATAATGCAGATTCAGAGCTACAGGCAGGGGCAGCCCCAGGCCCGACTGACTAGCCAAAGGGATTGTGGTAGAGGGCAGCGTGGGGGGACCAAGGAAGGAGGGAGCACCCCCTACTCAGAACCCGTCGGCCCGAGCCCCATTCCTCCCCATTTGTAGGGAGAAGGCCCCAATTGTGCCCTCTCAGAAAAGGGCCCGCCCCCTCTGACCCTTCTGCCCCCTCCCATTTGCCCCTCCCGCCCCCCCCCCCCCATTTGCAAAGCCGGGTTTACAACGGAGTACGGTCTAAGAGTAATTTGCCTAATCTTTCAGGCATATGTTTCGCTAAAATTTAGTGAGTTTTATGGTTCCCAAAAATGTTCATCCTATAGCTTCAATCCAGTTTTAGGAGGAGGAAATTTGAGTCCCGAGGAAACCTTCGAGGCCGAATGGACTGGAAACCAACTCACTTATTTTCACTTTTTCATCAGAAGCAACATCGTCCTACAGCAACCTATTACAACGGCCATAAACTGCTATTATTTACCAATATTACAGAACCTAATTTTTGCTCACATCATAAGGAGCACCATTGATCCAATAATTTTCCAGGCCAGACTTGCCATGCAAGGGACTGACCAGGGCAATTGGAGATGCACCTTAAAACAAATGCAGTAATAACATGTACGACTCTCTGAGACTGATACACACTGGGGTAACTTCCGTACTGAGTGTTCTGAGATGTACGGTTACCTTTCAATCTTAATTTTTCACATGCCACCTAGACACCCAGAAAGTGTTTTGCACCAATCCCTCAATCCACTAGTATGTCCTTATAATGCATACTAAACACAAGCGGTTCTCGAACCACAAGTCTCGCCTGCTTTCGGCGCTTAACTGTAAGACAAAAACAGCACACCGGAGTGCAACTTTGGCCATTCCAGGGTACCCAAAAATTTGTGCCAAGCAGATAACTCCAATTTCTCAACTAGTTTTACTTCCCACTATTTCATTTGACCCCAGCCCTAGGGGTCACAACATTTTGATTGTGGAGATATTAATCTTGAAAGTTGAAAAAGTCCCCCACATGAGCACAAGTAAGAGAATGTTTTAGGAGTAGCCCCCCGGTTTTGCATTTATAGTATTACTTTATTCCTGCTTCGTCATTTGATACCACCAGAGATTCGCAACATGCTTCCGTTTTTGGGGACTATTAATCTATTGACATGTCTACAACATAAGCCAACCAAAGATGTTTTAGGAGTAGCATCCCCGGGTTTGCATTTATAGTATTCTTTATTTCCTACTTTTCATTTGACACCACCCCAGGGGTCACGACATTTTCCCTTGTGGAGATATTACATGAAAATTATCATGCAAACATCCCTTAAAATTCCTAAATTAGTAAAAATAGGAAATTTATTCAATTTGGCCACACTATTTTTAAAGACATCAGTCACCACCTTTTTTAAATTTGAGTCCTACGAGGTCCAGAAAGTGGTAAAATGCCCCATTTTGGTATTTTTCACTTTTCCTATAATGTACACAGGTGGCCAACCAAAAGACTGACCCAATTTAACCAACCAGAACTAGAAAAACCATTTTCATGAACACATGGGCCACTAATCTAGGCTATATTGGTGGTAATCCCTTTGTTGTGGTATACTCCCCCTTTGATAAGTCTTCTTGGTTTGTACACCTGTTTTGTACACCACCAAATCACACACAGCCACATACTGACAAATAAACACATGCTGACCTAATTTATTGTAAGGTAAACAAACTCCTGAATCAAATTCTTTTTGAAGGTGTAGTATTTCACACTGAACATTGACAACCTGAGAAAATTTGGTTGAAATGGACCAAGCATTTAGTATTAGTTGCAATTTTAAAATAATCAAAGAATGCCCCTTTAAGTGGCCCACATGCATTTTCACCACAATTATGATTCACACAAAAGATGTACCGCATAGTAGTCTCATGTAGCGAAGGAATTTTGCATACAGCGATACAGCAATTATGCATATTTAATTAGATCAATTGCATCAAACAATGCCCCTTTAATTGACCCACGTGCACTTTGACCACAATTGTGATTCACACAAAAGATGTACGGCATAGAAGTCTCTTGTAGCGAAGGAATTTTGCATATCCAATGTACCATTTCAGCGATACAGCGCTTGCATATTTAATTAGATCAATTGTATCAAAAAATGCCCCTTTAATTGGTCCACATGCACTTTGACCCAATTATGATTCACACAAAAGATGCATGGCATAGTATTCATTCATGTTGCGAAGGAATTTTGCCCATCCGATGGACCGTTTCAGAGATACGGTAATTATGCATATGTAATTAGCTCATTTGCATACCTAAGCCACATATATCTCACACTTTCAAATTGCAAGAAAGATGTGCATCGTGATAGGCTTTCATGCAGTGAAGGAATTTTCCATATCCGATGTACCATTTCAAAATTATAGCAATTACGCTGATTTTTGCATATTAATTAGCTCATTTGCATACTTAATTTGCCCGAAATCTAATCAGTTCAAGAACCCTCCACCCCGCTCCCTTCCACCAAGTTACATCATTATACGCCTTACGGAACTCCAGAAAACTTGTACACAAGCCTTGCAGGAAAATTTTCATAAATAATGCAAATTAGATACTTAATTAGATTTTGGGCGTAAAATATGCTAATCAGGTCGAGAACTCATGGGCCCGCTTCTTTCCACCTAGTTACATCATCATAGCCCTTACGGAACTCCAGATAAATCGTACACAAGCACTTGAACACGGACGGCGGGCAGACAGACAGCATGACAGACAGACAGACAGACAGAAAAGTGATTACTAAGTCTCTGCCAAACAAAGTTCAGGCGAGACAACAAGTACTTAGTGATTAAAAGTTCTCAAGAAGTTTGAGAACCACAAGATTTTTCATTGTGGGCAAAAATGAGTAAAAAAGCAGGATTTTTATGTGTTAAGAATAGGATTTTTGTGGGATCATATGGAAAGATTGAGGTGAGGGAAAAGTCCAAATTAAATTGAGAAATCAAAAAAAAAAAAAAAAAAAAAATATGCTAATCAGGTCGAGAACTCATGGGCCCGCTTCTTTCCACCTAGTTACATCATCGTAGCCCTTACGGAACTCCAGATAAATCGTACACAAGCACTTGAACATGGACGGCGGGAAGACAGACAGCATGACGGACGGACGGACGGACGGACGGACAGACAGACAGACAGACAGACAGACAGACAGACAGACAGACAGACAGACAGACAGACAGACAGACAGACAGACAGAAAAGTGATTACTAAGTCTCTGCCGAACAAAGTTCAGGCGAGACAACAAGTACTTAGTGATTAAAAGTTCTCAAGAAGTTTGAGAACCAATTACCTAAGTGCTATAGTGCATTGTGGGCAAAAATGAGTAAAAAAGCAGGATTTTTATGTGTTAAGAATAGGATTTTTGTGGGATCATATGGAAAGATTGAGGTGAGGGAAAAGTCCAATTAATGGATAAATCCAGTCTTAAAGGGGGATGGGCCCTGATTTAAGGATATGAAGTTTTCATCTTGATAGAATTGTCCTTCCATCCAAACAAACCCCATTCCCCCCCCCGGTAAAGTTCCGTGCCGATATTTCAAATCCCGTTTTGATGCAGAGCTAAAAACGTAATTTCTAAGCCCCATAGAGTACGTGTAAAATTAATATGGTCGACCAAATTGGGATACATTTTCGCTTATTACTTCCAAACCAACATCCTTGGCCCTAAGAATTCATGGGTAAATGAGAAAAATAGTAGCTTTCTTCTGATACCAAATGTTGACCACTTCCGGTAAAATAAATCTGGGCTTCTTCTGTGGACAGGCTGTTAGCGATCTGGCCATGTACCTTTAAGATTCCGAAAATTCAAACCAATTCCATTTGAATTTTCAATGCGAATTTTAGACTTTTCCCTCAACTCAATCTTTTAGATTGATTTTTCAATCTTTGGTTTTCAGATAGTATGAGGAATATTTCCTAAAAACCAGGCGCATTGTGGGAAGGACTCAATACACACAACCCTCTGCTAGACCTCACTAAAAAAAAAACTCAAAATGGCCTCCCCCATCAAATAGATGCCTAAGTCTAGAATGCAAAACCCTGTTCCTTCCCACAAATTTTGAAGAATAAATTGGTCCTGTATTTACGGGGTTTGACGTGTGATTGTGTAGCGCAAGCTGCTTTACAACCTTCGCCATTCTCTTTGGAGCCCAGGCAATGCAAATGGAAGAGTTTAGTTTTGAGCTGCGAAGGTACCTATGCGCAGATACCGCGAATCACTGTGCGTGTTTGCGTTTATTAACATCGCGCATCTCTAACGCTGCTTTCCTGCTTTGCCTGCATGCCGAATGTGGCGCTGATTTTTCTTGCCGTTGTGGGCCGCACAAGACCGCCCAATTTTGAAAAATGTGTCAAATTTCATCAGTGGTTTTTCCGCGTGTAATGGAAAAAGGTAAGATCGTTGACCTCATTTTTGTTATTTCAAAATTTTTGAGAACGACATCGGGACCCTCAACATATTCTCACCAAATTACAAACATTTTAATCCGCGAGAGGTTTTTACTTTGTAGGCGATCTAAAGTCAAATTTTGACTTTTTCCCATAGACTTTTCGTGGTTAAAAAGTGACAAATACCTTTTTGTTTTGGCTTATCAGCAAACCATTGGAAATACCTAATTGAATTCTGGAAAATTTATCGAGTAATCGCTAACAAACACCAAACCCCTTAAAGTATTTCAAGATCTAAACATTACTTGCATTGTTTTAATTTTATGATATATGATAAGGGTTTGCCAATTCCAACCTTTTTTGTTGCCGCGACCTCATGTCTAAATGATTATCCCGGGGAAACCCCTTACACTTTCTCCCCCTCCGGCACTTGTCTCACAATACTACAACTTTTATTGTGCCAAAATCTACAATCTAATGTTCTCACGACGCACATGAAAATTTCAACAAAACATTGTTAAATTAACCAGAATCCACCTTTGGCTTTTTAGAATTATTTTCTACTTGTAATTAAATTGAAAATTGTTTAACATGTGCTCTTCCGCGACCCTTCTCATTTATCTGTGACCAACATGATTAAAAGATTAACCTCCAAAAATTGCTTTTTCCAAGCTTTCTTGATTTTGATGGTAGGTTAAACTGTGCAAAGTTGCTGATTTATGTCACAAATTTGTATTAAAAATCAATTACTTGTGATTTTAGTAAAATAAGAATTCTTTAATTTCTCACCTAGACATTATTGGATTAATAGCTTTTCACAGCTCAGGAGTAATCCTTTCCCCAAACATGACACCAACAGAATTTAACAGTTGATTAAACAACATTACAGACTTCCTGTTGTTTTACTAGCTAGTATTAACTTGAACTTTTCGTATCAGCAGAACATAGCTTAGACGTGGGGGGAGGGGGCACCCCATAATTTGGTGGGGGGGGTGGGGTCCAAATACCCTTGAGCCCCAATAATCTTAACACTTTTAACCAAACATCAAACTCCAAAGCTTTCAACCTCCCCCAGTGGCATCACCAGACTTTTTTCCTTTTCTCGGGGGAAATTGGGGGATTTTTGTAATTTGGGGGAGAAAACTTCCAAAGTTTAAATTTTTAAACATATTTTGGGGCCGCCCAAAAACTCATTGATATTTGCTCAAATTTTTGCCCAAAAATCACTGATTTTTGCACAATTTCGGACTTCTCTTCTGGCCCCCCAAGTTGCTGATTTTTGCAAAATTCGTAATTTTTCTTCTGGGGGAGTAACAGGGGGGAAAGAAAAAAATTGGGGGGAAAATTGCCCCCCCCCTCCTTCTCTCTCCCTGCCACTGCTGGCTCCCCCCTCACCACTCTTCGGCACCTTGCGTGCCCCCCCCCCGCCCCCCCCTCTCTAAAATCTTTCTAAGAAGAGCAATTGGCAGTATAAAGAAACATGAAAATGTTTGTGCGTGAGCCTGCAGGCAACATTTGGGCGTGGTCAATATTGCCGGGCAGGTGTAAAAGCTACAACTTTTGTTAATCAAATGGATAAAGCATTTGAAATTTTAAAAACTTGTGCCGTAGATGCAACGCCCAATAAATCCTTTCACAATCATTTCAGCTTGATGTTAATCCCGGCACTAAATCTTCCATCTATCTGCATTTAAAAGCACTATTTGATTGGTCAATTGGCAGGTAATATCATGTAATGAAGCAAATTCAGAGTACTGTAAGAATGTGATATAGCTTACACAGATCAATAAAGCCATTTTGATTGGTTACTTCAGATGGCTTTCTCATGTTGTTTCCGGAATGAACCAATTCAGACCGATCGTAAAATCTCTGAGTGATTTTTTCCCCTGAACATATAATTATATTTTTTTTCCACCAACCAAAACCTGAGTTTCGAAGGGTGCCATCAGTTCGATTTTTTTCCACATTCTGGCACTAAGATTTATTATCATCTGGTGTGTAGTCCTGTCTGGGGTCGTTCTAAGGGCATTAGTTCCCAGTCAGCACAGGACCACTTGCAGGCAAAAAGATCCCACTCGCAGGGGCAGGCGGTGAAAAAAGGACTAGCTGTATTTATATGAAAATCATTTTTTTTTCTATACAAATTTCCTGGTAAAATTTCCCTCAAAAATAATTTTCCGAGTGTGTCACCCCTCCCCCCTCCTGCTATTTGGCTATCTCCTGGCATCAGTATTTCTAGAATTAGCTCTTGCTGTAGAGAACCTGCGGATTAGAGAAACGTCTGTTCAAACAGATTTACTTGAGAACATTTGGTAAATTTTTGGGGGTTGACACACACTATTTTTCCTTCAGTGGGGAGCTAATGCTACCCACCCAGTCAAAATTGTGACTATTGTATGTTTTAAATTGACATAGACTTGTTTAAATCACTTAAAATGCTTTAATTTTGACTTCAAAAGTGTTAGTTTCCTCACCAAAATGGCAAAAATAATTGTGTATCAAAAATCATGCACACAAAGCACATGTTCCAAAAGTTTGTTGCATTGTAGAATCAGATGGTTGACTATCAATCCTGAATAAAATATGCCTCATTCTATGTACAAGACTTACCTCATGCATGGCAAACGAACAAATTAGTCCTATAAGCCCATCATTGTGAACTAACTTTATTCAACGCAATCAATGTCCAATAGGAAATAATTTGCAGAGGCATTGACTAATTTATTTTTACAATGCAAAATACCACTACAATGTTCATTTGTCCTTACCATATTTTCTATTAATTATCATCAGGTTTTCAGATTTTAGTTACCTGTTGTTTCCTAATAAATGCCCCTGCTCAACAAACGCCCCCTACATTTTTTGGACTAAAACATTCAGCAAATGATTCAGCTTACCTAAATACCATGATTTAAAATAGAACTCATTTCTTTTTTCACTCATCAAACTAAAAAGAGGAACACACAAAGGATCCACAACAGAAAGTTAAGTTCACAATATTGTGCCATCCGTTTGGTTATCCAATTATCTGGTATGGTCACATACAAACTTGAAGCTAACACTCCATTTGTGTGGGAGGTGTAAAGATGATGAATCAAAATCCATGGAATCTACCTGCCAAGTCAAACGCCATAATTGTCGTTTTTTACAGTGGCCAAATTTTACTGTTTTCCATGTCGTCACGAGGATTTAAGACCCCTCTGGATAAAATTGTGGCACTTTTTGAGACATTTTAACAATTTCCACAAGATCAAGACATTAAGTTGACAGGAGAGATTTACACAGAAGTATAGACACCTGTACAGACAACAATGACTAATATCTGATTTGTCTTATTAGATTGATTTCAGTCTTATCAATCGCAGGGGTTATGTTAGTATATCTATACCTTGTACAGACAGCAAATTTTTGAATTTCTGATTTAGCAAATCACCTGATATGCCTTTTTCAAACTAAACTGATTAGGTAACTATGGCATTAAGAGCCATAAAAGAGACAAATTATTTATAACCTCAATTAATGTGAAACTTACATTAACTTGCCCTTCCATCTCATTGTAAATACCATCATTGTTTTAATCATGTATTACCTGAATATCCATAGGAATCCCGCATTCCTACTTCACATCTGAAAACAAACCGTGGACATTTTGCAGTGCGCATGTAAATGGTACAATTATGTTGGCAATCTATCCTAATATGTACATGCAATACTGGGATCAATTCATTTTACAGGCAACATATTTTTTGTTTAAAGGCAGTATCAGTGATTTGGCTAATCAGAAAGAATCAAAAAATCTCAAAATCAGATTTGGCATGGCTGTCATAGGATAGGTAACTTAACACACCCTGCAAGGGATACGACTCAAAGCAACATAATAAGTACAGACTGGGTATTTTAGTCATTACTCCTCCTAGCGACACTACTACAACAGCAATTGAATGGCGATTCATAGCTCAATACACCCGCTGATTTTTCTTCCATTTCTGACAATTTTTCAGTTGCAAAAAATAAAACTTACCAGAAATTCTACAGACTACCGTCATTTTAAGCTATTCATGCAAATTTCAAATATTTTTGACACTTTCGGGAGAATCACTGATATTGTCTTTAAAAGGAACTGATGCAAACTTTGGGCTCATATTCCATGTGATGTTTTCTCTCTCGCACGGAACATATCACACCCAATCGCATCCGATTAACAAAGTTGCGCTAATTGGTATTAGAATTAGTGTGTAATAATTGGACTATTGGAAAGTGTGTGTCATAATACACCGATACCTGAACAAAATAAGCGGTATCATAATTAATGTGTCACCTATATTGGGATATGTTTTTGTTCATATTATCAAAAGCAAACATTATGTTGGCTTAAATCTCACTGAGGTAATAAGAAAAATATGACTTTCTCTGATAGCCAAATCTCAATTTAGATGGAGTTAAGCAGGGGGACAAGGTTGTTGTCGGTCAGGTCACCCACCTTCAGAGAAAGATTGCTGCACCAGCTCATCTTTATTTAGATTTTTTTGGTTTAATTGGATGGAATACATTCATAAATGATGCTAATAACTTAACATAGCTCATTTTTCATGCACTGATGAAAATCAAGCCATGCTTGTCAATTTGTCAAGGCCATAAATTTATCTTATTAATGAAATATTTCCTTAATGATAAAATTCCACATGCAAAAATTAAACATACGGTCTTGATTCTTAGAAAAGGCAATCAGATTATATGACAAACTGCATAATGCTATCATATATGATAAATACTTAAAAATATGGAAAGGAGATAATGACCTGATTTTATAAATCACCAATTTTGTTTTATGTAACTTAGAAACATTGCAAGTCTGTTTTATTAAAGGTGCAAGGAGAGATTTCCCATATCCAGGTTGTCTTAAAAAAATTGAAAAGTACTGATTTTTGCTCCGATGTAAAGTTTCCATCAAATATATCCTATCTGGAAAAGATAAGCTGGGATGTTTCTTTGGGTACAAAATTGTGAAATTTCTAATTTTGTAGAGGAGCAAAGACAATTCAGCCTTGTTTTAATTGAAATATAGCAAATCAAAACCACCCTTCTTTTAAGACATTGCTCTAGCCAAATACAAGGTAGTTATCTATTGAGTGTCTAATCCAGGGTCGCGCCAGGGGGTGGCAGGGAGGGTCCCAGCTCCCCCCCTAGATTTTCAAAATTTAGGATAAACAGGGTTTTTGCGCAAAAATTAGGGTTTTGTAACCGCAATGAGTTCATTTTGTACTGTTTCACCCCCCTATGATGTGTTCGCCCCTCCATGATTTCCACCCTGGCGTGGCCGCCCCTGGCTAATCTATATGAAATATACTATTATGACATATTATTTGGGTGCCTCAAAATCTCTCATTGCCCTTTAACATAGCCAATAGAGAATGTCACAATCATGTATCATCATTACGACATTTTATATTAACTGGTACTAACCTACTCCATTCAAACTACTCGCCTTGACCGCTTGGTTCCTATTACTATCACCGACACCAGAAGTGACATTTTTCTGTTAAAATCCGACACAAGATTATATATCCAAGATGGAAATGGATCCAGGCACAAATTCTGAAGAAATACGCAGACAAAGTTCAAGTTCCAGCATCCAGTGTGAGTGGAGTATCTTAACGAATACCTAGTCTAGTAGCTACTACATGTAGCATTTGTCTTCTTCCAAATGTCACAATCGAGTCAATGATCAATCACCATGGTTTTACCGTGGCGTAGAAGGGAGACCTTGCGTAGCTCATTGGTATCGTTTCATTGGCAAAGCCAGCTTCACTATCAGAATCACTGAATCAACCGCAACAAACTTCTGACTCAAAGCTTGACTGAATGATGCAGCTGCGAGCATAGTTCGCAATGGCAGAAGTTCTCGGGCTTCCACAAAACATTTTGTTCAGCTTCCAAATCAACTCAAGCAAAATATTATCATGAAGTATTGTTGGTAAAGGCAGGCTTGATTCAAACAGAAGTGGGTGAAGCCATGCGATGGTTTGAATGACTCGCATAATCTTCCAGCTGGGTTTCGGTGACATTGACTGACTAAGAGTGCTACTATTACACCTACTCTCTCATTCCTGGTGGCAACAGTTCAAATGGTATAATTATTTTTTGTTCTAAAATTATAAGACATCCCCTTAAACTACCAGTGTACCACCCCGGGGTCTGGAGCCAGCATGAGCATCCCCTGGGGGGGGTTTGCCAAAATTAACCTAGTTTTAACTTATCATGGGTCGCCCAAGTGTGACGTAGCATTTAGGGTGCTTGCCTGCATTTGGCGAAAAAATTTACTAAAAAATCCCGGTTCGATTACTGGGATTTATTTGCAATGGGTACTAAATTCTGGATTTTGATCTGTAGGCCTATATCATCTATTGATTAAATACAGAATACTGCTCTCCTCCATTGTTCACTTGGAATTGGGCATGAATCATGAAAGCATCCGTCCTCGAAGGGATTTTTAATCGGTCGGTCCGTGACAGAGAGCCAAACTGTCACTTGTACATCGCAGCCAGTGTTTGAATAAGAGTAGGGTGAAAACCCTGTCTGTTCCCAATCCGCCCCAGCCTCAAAGCGCGCCATGTTAGGAGCATCCGTCTAGTATACATGCGGCCCCGGAATAGCTTACTCAGTGAATAAATCCCGACACCATCACAAGCATTACCAATGACCTGGGATACGTTAAGAAGAGTAGTCCCCAGCACCCAAACAGCTGCCCCCAAGGTAATACTCCAGACTGGCACCTGCCTAAGACTGCCCAGCCTTCTGTTGTTATCACAGGGTTTTGTTTATAGTGCCTCTATCTTTCAATGGACCACCAGATTAGGGATAAGGGGAGAGGGCAGCCAGGGAGACTTGGGGACTTTTTGTTTGTAGGTATGTGCCACTTATTTCTTCAAAGAGGGGGTCTTCTTGGGAACCGATTTATCCCCCACTCGCAAAATTGGGATCTGGAAATTAAAATTTAACATGTTTTATTATGGAAGGGTGTTTTCAGGAATGGCGTGCAGAGGAGCCTGACCTTTGGTGTCTGATGGCGGTCTCTATAAGACCACTACTTTAGAATTGGTTAAGATTGAACAATTTTTCTATACATTGATTCATTTTGAAACAAATGCATAATCCATGGGCCCTCGGGTAATAAACCTTGTTTTTTCATTTTTTAGG
>JAMKCH010050775.1:0-10475 GCA_023653785.1 Ophioderma brevispina
GTGGCAGATATGCTCAGATGCTACACGTGCATGTATAAGTTGTCCGCTGGAGTTGGCCGAAGACACCCCGCGACAAGCCTGCAGGAGGAGGCCATCCAAAACGACGGGTCAAGCTTTGGGGCTGACCCCTCCATACAGGGAAGCATACCCACACTGAGCAGCACAGGGCAGCCGTCGATATCAGACATGAGGGCATACGGGTAATGGGGAAAAGCCCTGTGGGGGTTCAAGGGCAGAGACGGCGGAAGCTCTTGAGGGGTTGAACATGTTCGAGTGCTTCAGAGAGGGGTATGTCCTTATCTTGAAGCCGATGAACTATGCTGAACGTTGCGGTGTTCCGGGGCGGAGCCCCAGAAGCTCTGGTTTGTAGCATGTTTCAGTGCATACGGAGAGCTCTCGGTTGGATTTATCTCACAATCATGAAGCAATGAAAAATATGATGTCCCTGGCGGGGTCAGGGTCGGAGCCCGTGGAAGCTCTTGAGTAAATAGATGTTGAGTGCCTGCGCAGAGACACAGTATCTCATATCTTGAAGCAGATGAAATATACTGCCCTGGTGGGTGGTCAAGTATGACGGAGCCCCGAAACCTCTCAGTTTTAGTATATTGAGTGCCTTCGGAGAGCTCTCAGGTATCGAATTATCTTGAAGGCAGATGGACTATTACTCCCTGGCGGGGGGGTCAAGGGCGGAGCCCCTGTGGAAGCTCTCCAGGGCCGTTACGAAGGATGTTTTACGGGGTGAGGCGGCGGTCTTCGAAAAAGTGGACTTTTTTTGAAAAAAATGACCTCAACCCCCCTACATGGTCTTTTATGGACGTTTGAAGATTCCTTCACCAAATGTGGTCTTGTCATATTTCTCTAAATTTTGACCTTTTATCAAAAAAATCGGCAAAAGGTGGACTTTTACCCTTTTGTGGAATTTGGGGGGGGGGGGGGTGCGACCCGCCCCCCCCCGCACCCCCCTTGCGTACGGGATGGAAGCTCTTCTCGAGTTAAATAGCCATGTTTGAGTGCCTTCGGAGAGAACTCAGTTATCTCATTATCTTGAAGGCAGATGGACTATGTGCATGTGACAATAACAACAAAAAATCCACCCCTCCCCTAGTGAACTTTGCTACGACGTCGTAAAATGCCAAAAGCTATAGGTAATCGGTCTCTCATCCTTTCTGGTAATTTTAGCAAAAAAAAAATGTGAAGCACCTTCACCGGGGTTAGGGTATGCCGTTCAAAGTCGAAGGGTAGGGGAGGGGTGGTGACACCTGAGGATATTTAGTTGCATTTGATAATTAAGGGGCATACAAAGTTTATAAAGCTTATGTAAATGTAAAATAGTCATTTGCCATCATAGCACTTGAAAACCGCATGGAAATCCGATATGCCTTCCTTTTTTAGCGTAAAATTGGAAATTTTGCCTATTTTCGTGGAAAATGCCCATTTCGCTGACTCGCAGGACTGGATGACGTCATTGTGACGCCATACATTGTATGTAGTTACTTTATATTGGTATCAATGGACGAGGAGGACCATCGCTATCCAGTTGGTATCCAAAAAATCATAAGCATCGGGTGCTTTATAACAAAATTCTTGATTGTGGTGTGGTGGTGGTAACCACCCCCTCCCCATGGTAATCAGTTTGTATACAAAAGGCTTGGTAAGACGGAGGGTTAACATGGTTAAGGACGGCTGTTGGTTGGTGGTTTAGTGTAAGTAAGTTAAGAATATTTGTTACATAAAGCGCCCTCTTATATATACACTTGAAAGTCTAAACAACTGATTTTAAGTGTTACTTTCCCTCAAAACACAATCCATGGTGCATGGCAAAATATAATTAGGTGACACCGGGAATTTTGCCTTTAAAGAGGGCATTAAGTGCGTAAATACACGGTGTTCATTTGTTTGGTGCCATTTTGAAATATGACGCCTTCTAGAGGCAGGTTTGTACGGCATGCCAAAAGGTGTTCCAACTATTCTGAGGGTGTTTTCGGGGACTAAGTAGCACATAGTGCATGAATTGGATCAAAAATTAAGATTATATGTCAAAAAAGGGCATTAAGTGAACTATTGGCCCGCCTATTTTGAAAAAAGCGCCCTAACTCTTAAACCCAGGATGGGGATGTTGCAGACAACCTGATTTTGTATAAGGTTTCCAAAATAGTGGTTCTCCCAAAAAATCCCCGGGGGGTTGCAGGGTTCGGTAGGGGACTCATGACACTACTAAGTTTGAAGTTACAATGCGCTGCAGCACATAAACATAAACAATTGATGCAAGTTAACTGCAACTATCTGCCTGACAGCCGGTGTACTTGCCACTACCACTGACAAACAATGGCAGGGCGAAGCTGAGCGAAGCCAAGACCCAACGCTACTGCCTTCCACCTCAACACCAAAGAGAGGCTCATCGCCGCGTGCAGACTTCAAATTCCACCCTCAAGGAGCGCCTTCTGACCCATACAATCCTACACCAACCTACTTGGGAGTGAAGCTTGACCGCCAGCTTACTTACCGGCAGGACCTCGAGTCCATGGCAAGGTATCCATCGGAATAAACTCCTGTGCCGACGTGTGGATCCTCATGGGGTGCCAAGCCCAACGACCAGCCACCACTGCTTGGCTCTTGTCTACAGCACTGCTGAATATGCCGGCCCCAGCATGTGCAACCGCTCTAACCACAAAGAAAGCTGGACACTTGTACTCAACGAAACCTTGAAACCATCAATGGCGGCATCGTCCTACTCCCATTCTGAATTCCTGACCAGTGTTGCTTCAGGTTAAATGCACCTGCCAGTAATTCGGATGAGAACACCCACGCGCATAAACTAGGTGAATAGGCCTGCTGGGGGGGGGACAACAGCACCCTGCTGCCATAACACTGTCAAAGAATCACACCAACTGGTAGACAGAGACTGCCTCTCGCCGGACTTTCTGCCGACACGGCTGCAAAATTCCAGCTCCCTTTCAACCATCTTACAGGGATACTTACCTGGCGAGATACCCCAAGACCAGACCAACTCTCTATTAACCTAAGACAGAACTACCACTGCAGCAATCTCCCACGAAAGGAATGGGTCACCTTAACCGGATTCGCACAGGAGTCGGTCGCTTCAATAGCAATAGACCGAGGGGGCTGCGGCATCGCCAGCCTGCCAATGTGGTTCTCCATCACAGACTGCTGCGGATCACATTCTCAATTGAGTGGCCCTAACCGTCGCCACCGGTGGACACCATAAGTTAATCAACCCCAACCAATCAACAGTGAGTTGGCTCACAACGCTTGCAACATATTTAGCTGCTGCCCATTACGCAAGAAGAGAAGAAGAATGGCAGTGCACAAAAAAATAAGAAAATTTTACATGAAAAATGAACCGAACAGGAAAATTAATTCATCGCGGGATCGCCGGCGCCGGAGATGCAAAGGGTATAAAGCGCCCGGTCAGTGTGTTCACAACAGGGGAGTTTTTTTTTAAGACGTCACATCCCAATATTTCAAACAGACATGAAACGTCAAGAAAGATAGACGTCGCATAAATATTTCAACATACAGGACGTCGTGAAAGATAGCCGTCGCATAAAGATTTAAACAGACAGAACGTCGTGAAGATAGAGACGTTCGCAAAATTTCAACATACAAGACACGTCGTGAAAGACAGACGTCACATATTGTCAACATACAGAACGTTGTGAAAGATGAAGTCGCATATTATTCAACAAAGCACGTCGTAAAAAAATAGACGTCATATATCGTATTTATGTCCGCTCTGGCTTGCCATACAGTTGAGAACCACTGTGAGAACCACTGTGTTTGGACTCGAGTAGCTGTTTGTTGTGGATTGGGCTTAGGAGATGGGGGCTTGGCACCCCAATAAATTTTGATTGCGGGGTGGGGGGGGGGGGGGCGGAGGTGATACCCTTGAGCCCAAAATAATTTTTAAACACTTTTTAACCAAAACATTCAAATTCCACACTGAGCTTTCCCGCCTTACAGCAACGTCCTCAATTTAGAGCTCCGCCCTTCGCGAAGGCCCCCAGCGGGGCGGCCCCAATCCTGAAAATTTCCTAAGCCAATGTTCATCAGAGAAAAGTAAAGCTTGTTGATTGTCTGGTTGGATACCGGGAGTCTGTCCCCTAACCATAGAGTGATATAGATTTAGATTCGGAACGATCTGCAAGTCATTTATAACCAGTTTTATGGTGGTATGTGACAGAAAAACTACGGTAATATTTTGCCTGCCAGAAAAACAACAGAGGGCGTCCTGAATGTCAACAAGTGACGACTATAGGTCACCATCATCTATAAGCCCCTAGGCTAGAGGGCCGTTACTCGACCTTGAGAGTGGCCGACTTTGAATATCGACGACGCCTTACCATTCCGGGCAACTTGACCGTTACTTCGCGGGTGGTTAGGTACACGCGCAGGTACTTTATTAATTGTTATACTGAGTGTCAAACGTTGATCTCAACGTTGCTAAAATAATGCCGGAAAGTTGTGCGCGTGGGGGGTTGTACGAACCGCGAGAAGAAGAGAATCAATATTCCTTCGCAAGTGAGTGCCTAAGTGTATCTTTGGAGTTAAATACTGATGTTTTCGCGATATTTTCAGCGACATTGTGTGGATTTTGTGAGTGTGAAAACATGTGACATGCACTGCACTGCACTGGGACTGGGTGGACAGGGTTTGGTGTTACATACCAGAAGATTATAGCATGTAGCGAGACATCCTGAAAATTGAAACCAAAAAGGTACAGCCAAAATAATGAATGTTTATATAAACAAGAATGGAAAAACTAGTGCCTTTTTGGGCTTCGTGTGCTCCGATCAGATCTAGTCTAGTCATGAACTTGAGTTGGGTCTAGCCTAGACTAGTCTAGTCTAGACTAGTCAAAAAAGGGCATTAAGTGAAATTGGCCGCCATTTTGGAAAATTAAAGCGCCCTCACTCTTAACCCAGGATGGGATTTTTGCAGACAACCTGATTGTGATAGCTATAGTAGAAGGTTTCCAAAAAATAGTGGTCTCCAAAAATTCCCGGGGGGTGCCGGGTTTCGGTTTTGGGCTCATGACCTACTAAGTTTGAAGTTACAATGCGCTGCAGCACAAAACATAAAAATTGATGCAAAGTAACATGCAACTTCATTCTGCCTTACAGCCGGTACATTGCCACTACCAATTGACAACAATGGCAGTGCGAAGCTGAGCGAAGCACCAAGACCACCGTTACTGCCTTCCACCTCAACACCAAGAGGCTCATCGCCAGCGTGCAGTTGCACAATCCACCTAAATGGGGGGAGCGCACTCTGCCTAACAATCCTACACCAACTACTGGGAGTGAAGCTTGACCGGCAGCTTACTTACCGGCAGCACTCGAGTCCGTATGCGCCAAGGTATCATCGAGGAATAAACTACTGTGCCGACTTGCGGTCCTCATGGGGGTGCCAGCCCAACGACCCTACGCACCACCACTGCCTTGGCTCTGGTCTACAGCACTGCTGAATATGCCGCCCCAGCATGTTGCAACATCTCTCACACAAAGGAAGCTGGACACAGTACTCAACGAAAACTTGAGAACATCACTTGCGCCTCCGTCCTATACATATGAATTCCTACCAGTTGCTTCAGGTAAATGGCAACTGCCAAGTACTTCGGAGAGAACACCACGGCATCCTAAATATAAACTAGGGAATAAGGCCCGCTGGACAACAGCACATGCCTGCATAACACTGGGGGTCAAAGAATCACACCAACTCGGTATACAGAGACTGCGCTCTCGCCGAACTTTCTGCCGACACGCTGCCTAAAACGCTGACAAATACAGAAAACGTCGTGAAAGACAGACGTAACATTTGTCAAATACAGAACGTTGTGAAAGATAGGACGTAGCATATTTTATCTCAACATACAGAACGTCGTCAAAAATAGACGTCATATATGTATTTAGTCCGCTCGGGCTTGCCATACAGTTGAGAACACTGTGAGAAAAAAAACCACTGGTTTGGACTCGATAAGCTGTTTGTTGTGGATTGTTGGGCTTAGGAAAGGAGGGGCTTGGCACCCCAATAATTTGATTGGGCGTGGGGGGGGGGGGGGGGGGTGATCCCTTGAGCCCCCAAATAATTTTTAACACTTTACCAAAACATTCAAATTCAAATGAGATTTCCCCCTCCAGCAACGTCTCATGTAGGCTCCGCCCTTCGCGAGGCCGCGGGGGGCCCAATCTGAACAAATTTTCCGGAGCCCATTCATCAGAGAAAAGTAAAGCTTTTGGATTGTGGTTTGGTACCGGTAGTGACGTCATGTCCCTAACATAGAGTGTGATATAGATGAGGTGACATTTGTTTATGTTTTTGGCGGACCCCAGGTTGGTGAAGAGAAGACAGAAACTGGCAGGCAAAAGCACCGATGACTTTGATGTGGAAATTATGTGAATGAATAGGAATTTTTATATAAGTATAAGAATGGAAAATAGTGCCTTTTGGGCGTCGTGCTCCGATACAGATCTGTCAGTCATGACTGAGTTTGGGGTCCTAGCCTAGACTAGGTTAGTCTAGACTAGTCTAGTAGTAATACTAAGAGTAATACAATGTACATGACTCATGACATGAGTAGACATGACAATCCCCTCATGCCATAGCCTAACTAAAGTATGAATTTAAATAGAATAACAGTCAAGACCTGACATGTCTGTGCAGGGTTGGGGGTGTACATGGTTGTTAGCCTAGACTCAGCAATGTTCAGAGTCGGGCAATTCAAGACTAGGGACACTTGTCCATAAAAATAATCTTGAATTGCATGACTTAGGGTCAACTTGAAAGTGAAATGATTTATGACTAGCTAGGCTAATTATTCAAAATAACCTTAGGCATCTAAGGCCAATTTGCCTTATGGCTTGGCGCCCTAAACAATTTGCTATTTTAAAAATGCAGTGCCTTGGATGCCATTTTTAAAATGGGCAAATTGCCTCGCTGCCCGAATTTTCTTTATTTTGGAGCCTGTTTTTTTTTTTTTTTTTTTTTTTTGTGTGTGTTGCAGTGGTCTGAGATGTTCCTTAAATTGTATACATGTAAAAGTATATGGTTTATTTATTGTTTATTAGGTGAGTTTGTTTGCACTTTCTTTTTGTCTTGGGATGTATGCATGTTTTGTTTTTTTTTATAATAAAATGTGTGCAATTTTATGAAGGTTGTAATTCATTCGGTCGTCAATGTTTCCTGCCATACTTTGATTTCAGATTTCCGCTTGGATAACTCCACTTTACTGGCAATATGGCTGTAAACATATCATCCTTGACAATTTCGAACGCAGGACTAAACATGCCGAATTTGCAGTGGCATTTGTAAGAAGATTAGCGTTCGCGGTAAGGCAGATTTGTCTGGCATAAAGCAGATATAATTTCTCAAGGGGTGGATTTGGCATCGATCGTCCTACCAGACTTGTTTTCCCCTAGTCTTTACCTTTCAAGAATCAAGTCTCTAAACCTCTCATCCAAGTTTTGGGTAGTTGAGACCAGGTCGAATCGAGGTCCAGTCATTTGTGTGGATACCAGTGGAGTCACTTGCTTGGATGTCAACAAGTTTGTTTCACATGTGACTTGAGACTTTACCATGAATTAGAAAATGTTGAGTCAAGTCATGTCACTGCAAGTCGGGTAGATGCCCATGCAGTGCTATCAGTAGTAGATTAGCACTAACACACATGTTGAACAGTTATCAGCAGCAGATAAAGTGCAGTGTACCGATAACTTCTAATTCCATGGGGAGGAGTGGGCTTAGAAGAAAGCAAGAATTTGCTTCACAACACCAATTGCCTAAAACAACTACAAATTGCCCTAACATTCAGTCAATGGTCCTAAGTAGCACCAACCCGCTTTATATTTTTTGTTGTAGATCATCATGTTTGCATCATGATTGCATTGTGTGTACTGTTACATAGTTTGCATCGTTCCGGCCGTTCAATTCATTTTATTGTTCCAACGAAATAGCAGCCAATTAATTTTGAGTAAGGCCAGAAAAAAAGTTTGTCTCAGAGACCGCGCGCATTAGTTTTAAATTTTTTTAAAGGTTTTACTCACTTAAATTTTTTTTAAAAATTTTAGGAAAAAAAGAAAATTTTGGCTGCGAAGCGGCTGAAAAATTGAAAAAAGTGGGGCCAAAAATGCATTAAAAAAAAGAAAACCCGCATTTCGCATTAGCATTTTTTCAAAAACAAAACAAAAAAAAACAATTTCGCATTGCGATTTTTCACATGTTCTTTCTGAGACAAAACTTGTTTTTTTTTTTGTCAATCAGTGCCGTGAACTGAATTAGAATGAGAAAAAAGATGGTTAGTTTTTTAGTCTTATATATGTCTACCACTGTGGCATCATGGTCAGTGGGTAACCAGCTTTTTTCAGGTGGGGGGGGCAACATGTTCTTTGGGGGGGGGCAAGCAGATATTAAAATTGGTTAGTATAGTCTATGGCCTAGTAAATCACTAATTTTTCCAGGGGTTTCACAGGGGCAAGAGGGGGGTGCAAAAGATTCCACACAGGGGTGCAGCTACCCCCCTCTGGTTCAGGGACTGACTTTTAAAATAAGGCGGTGCTCGGTAAAAAGCTCTCCTGATCATATCGGGGAGATTTTTGAGGGGAGCGGTTCATGGTATTTACCAATGCTAACAAGGGAAAGAACAGAGTCCCAAGGGGAGCTTTAAATCACTCTCCTAAAAAGTGTTTAAGGAGAGCTGTAGGGGAGCTATCATTCTCACTCTCCTTAAAAGTCAGTCCCTGCTGGTTATGCCACTGCATCATGGTTGGGCAGGTACAATATTTTGATATCTCTCTCTCTCTCTCAATGCTTAATTAAACTTATATCAGTTATTTAATTTGATTCACTATTGTGTGAAATGTTGTGTATAATGTATGATTTCTAGAACTTTTACCTTATTATTTATGTGTATTCTGCAGGCATTCATCCCAGAGATGACATCAGTAATGAGACGACTAAGCATGAGTTGCTTAGAACTGCTGTGCCATCAGTCTTCACTGCTTTTCCTCTACACAAGCAAAAGAAGCCATCAGAAAAGAGACCACTGCCAAAAAAGCGAGGTTCTTCAAGTGATATTCCTCAACCACCTGAAAAACGGACACCATCAGCAGAGCAGGGAGTGGAGCACAATTATGCATCGGTTCGATCTGCTGCTGACATAGAAGAAGAGCTAAAACAGACCAGACAAAAACTTGAAGATGCGCGGAAAGGGTTTAAAGCAAAAGGTGAAGCGTAGAGAAGCAAAGATTACAAGCTTGCTGGAGATTGTAAAGGAGAAGAACATGCTAAACCAGGGGCAGTTGGATCTACTTAAACTTAACTTTGGGGAAAAACATTCACCCTCATAGAGAATGAACTAAATGCACAGGATAAGGATAAACATGGTCTCAGATATTCGGAACAGCTGAAACAATTTGCAATGACACTTCATTTCTACAGTGCTCAGGCTTATGACTTTCTCCGTGAGTATCTAACTCTGCCACATCCTGCAACAATAAGAAAATGGGCTGCAAGCATAGACTGCCATCCTGGCTTTTTGACTGAAGTAATTAACCACCTGAAATCAATGGTGCAAGAAAATGAACTAAATAAGCTCTGTACCTTGATGCTGGATGCAATGGCAATCAAGAAAGAAATAGTGTTTGATCCCAAAACTGGTGGCTATTCTGGTTTTGTGGACTGCGGGCATCTTCAATCATCTTGTGGCGATAACCTTGCGACAGAAGCTTTAGTTTTCATGGTCGTCGGCCTGACTAACCATTGGTAGTATCCGGTCGCGTACTACCTGGTGGACCATCTACCTGGTGAAGTACAAGCAGAAATCATAAAGCAGCTAATATGTGTGTTGACTGATGAAGCAGGCTTGGATGTCCACGGGGTATTATGTGATGGTTCCTATGCAAACCAAGCAACCGCGTCTCTGTTGGGGTGCTCCATCTTCCCAGGAACATTGCAAGCCCACTTTCAACACCCTTCAGACCCAGCTAAGAGAGTGCATTTCATATTTGATGCCTGCCACCTTATAAAACTAGTCCGGAACTGCTTGGCTACAGAATATATATTTCATGATGGGGCAGCGTATATCGTGGTCTTACATACGGAAACTACATGAAGTCAAACAAAATGACAATCTCTTTCTCGCAAACAAATTAAAAACAAAGCATGTCTTATGGCAAAACCACAAAATGAATGTAAATGTAGCAGTACAAGCGCTCAGTTCATCAGTAGCAGATGCTATCGACTTCCTTAGAGAAGACCTAAATCTTCCAGAATTTGCAGGTCGTGAAAAAAACTACTGAATTCATTCGAAGGTTGGACAAGCTGTTTGACTTCCTGAACTCAAAATGTTCACGTGCTAAAGGGTTCAAGAAGCCAATGAAGAAATACAACTTTGACTCCAGGAGAAAGTGGATGTTAGAAACAAAGGAGTACCTACGAAAGCTGGAAGATAAGGGCGGAAT
>JAMKCH010050776.1:0-20606 GCA_023653785.1 Ophioderma brevispina
ATATTGGTTTCTACATGAAAGGGTCTGTGCACTTTGGTATTTATATTTTTGTTGTGTACATATTTAACAGTGTGATGTCTTAATACAGTATTAGTATTAATATAATTTTTAATATGATACTCACTGTATACATGTAGATCCCCCCCCCAAATCAAAAAGAAAAAAACCGAAAAAAAAACCCCCCGACCCCAACACAAAAACAACCACCCAAAAAAAAGAAAAAAAAACCCACCACAAAAACAAAAAAAACCCACAAAAAAAACAAAAACGCATCCAAGGACCACATGGAAATAATTGTACATTTGGTGTACTTTTCTTCTTGTGGTTTTTATCCCCTGGCTTGAAAGCAGAAGGGGGAAGTAATGCTATCAGTCAAGGCGTCGGCGTCCGCGTCGGCGTCCGCGTCGGCGTCGGCGGTGTCCAAAACAATCTTGTGAACGGGATAACAGGAGACCCATAAGGGGTTATGTGTTGTGACTTGGTGGGGATCGGACTGCATGCCCTCATCTGATTAGATTATGGGCATGGCATATGCTTAATTAGTACCTAATTTGCATAATTAATGAGTGAAATTTGGGGTCTCAACACCACACAACTTGTGAACGCGATAACAGGAGACCCATAATGGTTATGGTGATTAACTTGGTTGGGTGGGATCGGACTGCCATGCCCCTCATCTCATTAGATTATGGGCATGGCATTGCTAATTAGGTACCTATTTGCATAATGAGTTTAATTTGGGGGGTTTTTTTTATTTTTTCGTAAAAAGCTTGTGAACAAACTATCCCCCGGCTTGAAAAGCAAAAGGGGGATTATGTTAGTCAGGCGTTGCAGCTTTGTCTGGGCTTAAGGGGGAATGTTGGGGGTTTTGAAGGTTGTTGTCCGTGTTTAAAGGGGCGGTCCGGGTTTAAGGGGGGTTGTCTGGGCTTAAGGGGGCTGTTGTGGTGTAAGGTGGGTTGCACAAGTCTAAGGGGGGTTGTCGCAGGTTTAAGAGGGTTTGTTGGGGTTTAAGGGGATTTTTGCGTTGGTTGCCCGGGTTTAAAGGGTTGTCCGGGTTTAAGGGGGGTTGTCTGGGCCTTAAGGGGTTGTGTTGGTTTAAGGTGGGTTGACGAGTTTAAATGGGGTTGTCCGGTTTTAAGTGGGTTGTCCAGGTTAAGGGGTTGTGGGGACCGGGTTGAAAGGGGTTGTCCGGTTTAGGGGGGGTATCTGGGCTTAAGGGGGCTTGTTGTGGTTAATGGTGGGTTGCACGAGTTTAAATGGGGGTTTGTCCAGGTTTAGAGGGGGTTTGTTTGGGTTTAAGGGGATTTTTGGGTGTGCTGGTTTTTAAAGGGGTGGTTCCGGTTTTAAGGGGGGTTTTGTCTGGCATAAGTGGGCTTGTTGTGGTTTAAGGTGGGTTGCACGAGTATAATGGGTTGTTGGGGTTAGGGCTTTTTGGGTTTAAGGGGGGTTTTTGGGTTTTAAAGGGATTGTCCAGGTTAAGGGGGTTGTCTGGGCTTAAGGGGTTGTTGTGATTTAAGGTGGGTTGCACGAGTTTAAGGGGGTTGTCCAGGTTTGTGGGGTTGTTGGGGTTTAAGGGGATTTTTTGGGTGGTTTTCCGGGTTTAAAGGGTTGTCCGGGTTAAGGGGGGTTGTCTGGGCTTAATGGGGGCTTTGTTTGGGTTTAAGTGGGTTTGCACGGTTTAAGGGGGGTTGTCCAGGTTAAGGGGGGGTTGTTGGGGTTTAAGAATATTTTGGGTTTAAGGGGTTTTTTTTGGGTTTACAGGGGTTGTCCGGGTTTAAAGGAGGGTTGTCTGGGCTTAATGGGGGTTGTTGGGGTTTAAGGGGATTTTTTGGGTGGTTTTGTCCGGTTTTAAAGGGTTGTCCGGGTTTAAGGGGGGTGTCCGTGGGCTTAAGGGGGCTTGTTGTGGTTTAAGGTGGGTTGCACGAGTTAATGGGGGTTGTCCCGTTTAAGGGGGGGTTGTTGGGGTTTAAGGTATTTTGGGGTTGTAAGGGGGGTTTTGGGTTTAGGGGTTTTTTGTGGCACATACATACTCGTATGCATGCGCAGCGTGCATGCACTGCACGCGCATGCGCGTATGCCCGCATGTGCATATGCATTGCGCGGATGTTGCACATGCGTTGTCCTGGTTTAAGGGGGTTTGTCTGGGCTTAAGGGGGATTGTTGGGGTTTAAGATGGGTTGTCTGGTTTAAGGGGTAGTCCGGGTTTTAGGGGGGTTGCTCTGGCTTAAGGGGGCTTGTTTGAGGTTTAACGGGGTTGCGCGAGTTTAAGTGGGGTTGCCCAGGCTTAAGGTGGGTTGTTTTAGGGTTTAAGGGGATTTTGGGTTTAAGGGGGTATTTGCAGCATGATTATTTTAAAAATTTGAACCCGCTCCCGCTCCAGGGGGATTTAGCGGTTCGAGAACCGCGACTTGTTAATTTTTTATCCTTGGTTATGACCTTAAAAGTGAATGAAAGTATCAAAGTATATTCTTTTTCCCCCCATTGTCTTTGGATTCTCAGTCCCAACTCAAATTTTGTGATTTTCCCGATAAATGCACATAAGCCATGGATGCTGTTAAACTATTGATTTTTAAGCCTGCACTCACCTGCTGGCATAAGTCTAAGGCCTAGCCCAGGGAACACCGATGATCCGACTTACATCAAAGCACGCAAATTGGTTTGTGGTTTTGCACCCTGGATTTCTGTATTTTTATCGCTCTGGCTTGAAAAGTAGAGGGAGATTTGCAATAGCGTGCAGCCTAGTATGTGTATCCAGTTTGGTTAGGTTTTCGTTTGTCCATTTCTTCTTCAAAAACTCAAGTCCGTCCCCACTGACTAGGGGTTAAAGGTGCAATAGGAGTTTCCTCATGTGTTGGATGATGTCAAAGGTCCTGGACCAAGTTCAAAGTTCATCTGAGTCATGTTCCGACTGCCATCTTGCCAGGGGATATGCAAGTTTTACTTGCAGTATATTTTGGGGTGGTTGGCCATTTTGTGACCCACTGACACACATGACCCTGCTTATTCTACTACGGATAAAAGGCACCTGTTATTCCGTAAAGTCTCTGAATTCATCAGCGTCATGTGTGTCAGTGGGTCACAAAGAATGGCCACACCCTTATTTTGAAGGGGTGAGTTGCTTTTGAATGGGGCTTTGGCTCCACTCAGCTGATTGCGGGATGAATCACTAATCACACCATATATTCACCAAAACCTTCCAACGTGCAGTTTATTCCGTTGAGGCTGCCAAATTCATCTATAGGGTGGTGGCACAGTACAAAATTCTTTCCACCTACCATGTCAACATTTACAGCATAAACCATGACCTTGTAGACGAAGCCATTTGGGTACAGTACATACTACTGTCTAGCTGAATCATGTTCCAAACATGGAGGTGATTTTGTACAGAGCTGGTTTAGGAAATTTGTTGCATGCAAATTAGGTGGCTTATCTATTGTGCAAGCTATTTTCTGGCTCTGTGTGTATGTAGATGACATGTAAATAATCTATTGTCGACATAAGTAAAAGCCAGAATGCACATGGTCGCAAGTCAGAAACTGGTCCTCTTTTTTGTTTCACACCAAAAAGTTGAAAAAACCACGCCAATTTTCATTCAACAGATTGTAACTTTTAATGTGTACACTTGAGACCCACAAAATTATATATTGCTGGAAAGCTTATATTCCAAGGATTTCAATTCTAATAAAATAAGCGTAATTATACAGGGTGGGTAAAAATTATATAGGGTGTTCATTTTTTGCACCATAATGAAGACCCTGAATTTTTTAAAATCAAAATGAGTGAGCCAAACCACTTTTGAATTTTGAATGATACTAATTATGGCTATCAATAAAAATAATTAAGGGTTGCCTGTTGTCTGTGAGGCAAGAAATACAGGGTGATCAAAAAACGTACTTTCAAATGTTAAAAAAATATGCAAGTATTGAGCATAAAAAAAAAAAAAAAAAAAAAAATTCTTTCCACCTACCATGTCAACATTTACAGCATAAACCATGACCTTGTAGACGAAGCCATTTGGGTACAGTACATACTAGTGTCTAGCCGAATCATGTTCCAAACATGGAGGTGATTTTGTACAGAGCTGGTATAGGAAATTTGTTGCATGCAAATTAGGTGGCTTATCTATTGTGCAAGCTATTTTCTGGCTCTGTGTGTATGTAGATGACATGTAAATAATCTATTGTCGACATAAGTAAAAGCCAGAATGCACATAGCTTTTTCAGAAAATTTCAAAAATGCTTCTAGCAGCAATCAATCTACCAAAAGCACGCAGATCATTACGAGAATACCGTTGAGTATACCCTAAACCCAGATTTGAACTGAAAATCTTCGGATTTACCACCATTTGAGAGAACATTTGATTTACTGCCATTTACTGCCTTTTACTGCCATTTGAGAGCATGTGTGGTCCAGTGGAAAAGGACTTGTTATCATTAAACTGTTAAAATTGTGAGTTCAAGCCCCACTGTGGTCAACTTGTTTGTGTCCCTAGGCAAGATACTTAATCTCAATTGCTTCGTCCACCCAAGCCATACAAGTTGAAATAGCCCTAACACCCCACCTGTAAAATACCACAGACATTAAACTGGTAAACCCCCCAGGGGAATTTCAGGTTCACCGACGGTTTGTACGCAAACATGGGAAGTGTGCTACTGAAACCCCAAATACCACAAAATACCATGATGGTAGCACAGCATGGTATTTTGTGGAGTTAAGGATAGAGCTTAGTTGTGCCACCAATGGCAGAGCCTCTAAGTATGCTGATTTTGAATAATTTTAGACCAAGACTGCATGAATACCTTACAAGCAATCACAGCCACTAAGGCATTATTTAACATCTTTCTGATAACTGCAAACCTTCCTCCCTTTACAATGCTATTTACAGGTGACATTCTGTTCTTCACACTGTTAAGATGCCAGTAATAGAGGAGGTAGATGAGAATGAACAACCAGAAGGTAATGCTACAGGCTCAGGCCAGCAACAAGACAGAGCCAATACTGGCAGGACGGCTGCAGGTGGCGGCTATAGATGGTCTGCCATGATGGTAAGAAATTAAAACCCAACCCAACCCACCCATACCTAAATTATGCCCATGGATATAAATAGTAATGCAGTACTGCTGTGATGATAAACCAGGCTACCATGTAATTCTTTACCTCATTCCGAATATGATTATGGAGATATACCAAGTGAATCAAAAAAATTTGTGCATGAAAAAACACCAAATTTGACCCTGACCGCTGTTACAATGACTTCATATTTTTGGGACTTTCAATGCTGAAAATACGTAATTTGGTGAAGAAATGAAGTAGATATGAAAGATCTTTCAAACGGCTGATCCAGAAAGATTTGTACAGCCATTGCAGACCAATAAGGAACTGAAACCCAGCTTAACTGTGTAAATCACATTGGAATGGTGGTAAATTGGACTTTCAGCCTCGAAATCTTTCATATCTACCGTCATTTCTTCTTGCACAAATTTTCCTTCATTTTTAAGCATAGAAAGTCAAAATATGCAGAATCATGAAAACATCAACTGCGTCACAATTGAGTAAAAAGGTGTTCAGGGTCCAAATTTTGTTTTTTTTCACTGCACAAATTTTTTTGATTCACTAATGATATCTAGATATTCCACACACCTTTGTCAAAAACAAAAGAGACCCCTCCAGTTTGTCAACCGTTTACCCTTTGGATCAAAAGACCAGCCAATATCCCTCAACTATCTGGTCACCGTCCAGGAGGACCCTAAAATCCTGGTAAAAGGAAAATTCTTACCTACACTATTTTCCAAGGACATGGGACTGACATAGTTGAAATCCCGTAAGCTGATGAGGGATCAAGCAGTCCTGCCAACTTTTTGTCAAGGTGCTTCTACCATTTCCATGTTCATGAATGATTCCCATGATCTTGCACTGGCTGGATACTTACACAATTGCCAGGAGGGCCAGGCAGCCGAAGGATTTTTTTGTTTTTCTTTCCAAAGCAAGCTTAACTCATTTACTAATGTTATTACAGGCACCCACATTCTGGGAGTATGTAAATTGGTTTCTATTTTGGGGTTGAGTTTTAAATGCTTGCAAATTAGTAGTATCCGCTTCAATTCCAAAAAAAGGACATCGCCGGATAAAGGAGAGAAGAGGCCCTCTATAATCATCAATAGTTTATTTTCCACCATCAATTTTTGATTGGGTGTTTGACAACCTACTTTATCATGTATGCAAGGTGTTTTTTTTAGAATCCCCAAAATACCTTGTATCAATAAAAATGAGCAAAAGTCTGAGAACTTCATGGGCATGCTCTCTGGACAAAGCAAAGCTTAGAGCATGCCTCCATTTCAATGACCATTTAATTATGACTTAAATGACCCAGGAAGATGTTGCATAGCTGCCCTTTGGTTATGGAGCTTGTAAGTGAACGCATATAGCTAGACTTTTGTCCTTCCTACTACAAGAGGGCGACCTACGGCGCCCTTTATAACAAAACCCAAATACCTATAGCTTATTAATTGCGCTAGATTTGATTATATGACCAGCTTTCTCACCAGCAACTTTGGAATACACACTAGCCTCTGGCCCGCGCTATTAATATCTTGGGAGCAGTTAACTACACTATGAGCTAATAAATTACATTCCCATGGCGCAGTTTCATATGCTCATTGTATCGAGCAAACACATCCCCTTATTTTAGTATGATTTTGATACCCAGGACATGCAAGGTCACGGTGTTGGTTACCATGTGGGCCTCCAAGGCTACTGAACTGAGCCCTGATAGATTAGCATGCATTACCATAGTGATGTGGATGGTTTTATGGAAAAAGTTTGTTGTTGTTTTTGGCATTCCATTTAGTGTTTCCTCCCCCAAGAAACAAAATGCCAAAATGCGTTCTTTCCACCCAAGAAACCAGAACGCCACTTCACATATATGTTGCTAAATAAGATAAGCGCACACTCCTTGGTCAACGCGGTATTGTGGTTCTTGGTGGGGGGAAAGGGTTCAAATATGGGAATTCCAATTACCCATTAGCCTGTATTATAAACTTTACATAAAACCGACTTTTGGTTTATTTCATGTAACAGTGGGATTTTTTAAACCCGCAAAGGAAACTTGGAAGTATGTATGCTTTATTAATGCAAAACGTTTCAAGTCACCCGTTCTCCTGAAACTATAGAGGGGCGCGTTCATTCCTTTATCGCGGCGATGTCTTTAAAAACAATGTATAAATGGGGACTAGCATTGACCACAGAGATCGTGACGTGAAAGGTTATATATGAATTACATGAGATCAATTTGGCGGTGCACAACAATAGAAGATTCAGTAGCTTCCCACAATTCAATGCCATTGCTTCCAATGGGGTTTTTGTACAGGTACGATTGAATCGGTTTAGAGACAAAACATGGGCTAAATTGACAGCCCTGATCACAACTTGCAATTTGTGATGTGATCAAGCAAAATGAGTCCCATTAAGTCGGTCAGATTCGATTTTTACTTTTCAATGTTTATGTATGCCCCATTTAAAAGCTCATTTTGCTAACCCCCCTTGAAATCTGACCAATTAATTCCAAAGATATAATCAGTTGACGTGTGGCCAAACCATAGGAACAAAAGACATTTTCCTCCTTTGTTGGCTGTATCTGCAAAATCAATATTTGCGACCTCCGACTATTTGCTTGATCACATCACTTTTACAGATGTTTCATCTCTAACGTTTCACATGACTACCTGTAACAAAAAACTCCAATGGAAGCAATGCATTGGTGGGATCTACTGATATCTTATCTTGTGCACTACCACTAATTGCTTCCACGTCATAGAAATAATTAATAAAGGCTAGAGAATCGATGTGCAGTCGTGTGGTTGGAAATCCCACCTCTCTCTCAGACAACAGTACACCACAATGTACACCACAATTGTTGATTCAATGAGCTCACTATCGGATGGTAGCTATGATAAATGTTACCACCCAAGCCCAATAACTTCACAGCATGGAAAATGCACTTTCTCATTGATTGCATCAGGTGACCCTCGGTTATAAAATGATCCTTGTACATCCAAGAACATCATCCGGCATGTGATTTGTTCAGAAAGTTTACCATTGCAAAGATCAGCTACGATGTTTTTTGCAGATTTTCAATATGGCTTCCAAAATAGCGTGGGCTATTATGTATGTTCGTAGTTGGCATTTCTGGAGAGAAAAAAATTTATTGCTTGGATTATGATTATTCATTCAGTCATCACGCATGTGTTCGTGGGTAAGAGCACTCACGTATTAACTATCAAGGTCCATAAGTTACAACAGAATTACACATTGTGTTATTTTGTGTTATAAAACCTTGTTAGGGCTATGAAAGCTTAACATCATAAATGCAATTGTGTGTGTGTGTGTGGCTAGTGATCAAAATACTGTTGCATTAGTCTTCAATGCAGATTGATCAAAATTCATCAGATCATCAGCACATTGAATACCCCTATTGTGTACATAATGCTCACAGTGGTAAAGCATCTCTTGAATTTCAGTCTAAAAAGTGAACATAAAATTGGGCTATTACACTTGGCAAAATTTGCGTGTTCCATTCCGTCATGTATCAAGTTACAAATGATGGGAAAAGTGCAAGTAGACCAATCAATGCAGTAAGCGTGTTTCCTTTCATTTTGTAAAATGTAATAAGCCCATTCAATTTTGATTCTGTTTTGACATGTTGTTTTTCACCTGACTCTATTATAGTTGTGTGTAATTTCCTTTACATTTGTTTTCTTTCATTTGACTCTATTAGGAACATATCAAAAACAACAAGATAGCTGCAGGACTGTAGATAGCCAGACTGATTATAATTGTGTGTAGTTTCCTTTACATTTGTTTTCTTTCACTTGACTCCATTAGGAACATATCAAAAACAACAAGATAGCTGCAGGACTATGGATAGCCAGACTGTTTATAGTTGTGTGTAGTTTCCTTTACATTTGTTTTCTTTCACTTGACTCCATTAGGAACATATCAAAAACAACAAGATAGCTGCAGGACTATGGATAGCCAGACTGTTTATAGTTGTGTGTAGTTTCCTTACATTTGTTTTCTTTCACTTGACTCTATTAGGAACATATCAAAAACAACAAGATAGATGCAGGACTATAGATAGCCAGACTGTTTATAGTTGTGTGTAGTTTCCTGACATTTGTTTCTTTCACTTGACCCATAGGACACAGATCAAACAAAACAAGAGTAGATGAGGCTATGGATAGCCAGGGGACTGTGTATAGTGTGTGTAGTTTCCCTACATTGGTTCTTTCACTTGACTCTATTAGGCACATTCAAAAAACAAACAAGATAGATGCAGGACTAAGCTAGCCAGATGTTTATAGTTGTGTGTGTCCTTACATTGTTTTTTCACTTGACATATTGGAACATATCAAAAAACAACAAGATAGATGAGGATATAGCTAGCCAGACTGTGGTATAGTTGGTGAGTTCCTGACATTTGTGTCTTTCACTGACGCATTAGGAACATATCAAAAACAACAAGATAGATGCAGGCCTATGGCAGCCCGACTGTTTTTAGTGTGTGTAGTTCCTACATTTGTTTCTGTCACTTACGCCATGAGGAACTATCAAAACAAAAACAACAAACAGATGAGATGCAGGCCTATGGATAGCCAGACTGTTTATAGTTGTGTGTAGTTTCTTACATTGTTTTCTTTCAATGGACTCTATAGGAAACATCTCAAAAACACAACAAGATAGATGCAGGACTCAGATGAGCAGACTGATGATAGTGGTGGGAGTTCTTTTACATTTGGTTCTTTCACTGACTCCATTAGGAACATATCAAAACAACAAGATGAGCAGAACTATAGATGAGGCCAGACGGTTAGAGTTGTGTGGAGGTCCTACATTGTTTCTTTCACTGACTCTATATTAGGCAAACCATTCAAAACAACAAGAAGATTCGGTATATAGATAGCAGACTGCTATAGTTGTGTGTAGTTTCCTTACATTGTTTTCTTTCAAAATGAATCATTAGGACATAGCAAACAACAAGAAGATGCAGGACTATGGATAGCCAGACTGTTTATAGTTGTGGTAGTAGCCTAATCAGTCCAAATTATGGCAAGTAGAAATACGTAGTTAACAAACTTAAAATGTACAATCGCCTTCAAAAAATTGGAAGTAAAAATAGCATATTTTTTTTTAAAATCCTATTGCAGTTTTTCAATTATTTTGTTATTTTAATTATTGTTTGCTTTCAAAGAAAAAAAAAAAAAAAAAAAAAAAAATAAAAAAACATGATAGAGATTGATCTTCATGTCAAAATTATTTAAGGTGTGGAAAACCCTGAAGTGGCAGTGGTGCAAATGAAAGAAGAACTTCATGTTTCACTTCGATTACCCTTTAAGCCAAAATCGAGGCGTCCCAAAAACAATGTGAAATGTGCCTTATAAAATTTTTTTGGAAAGGTTTTGCCCAGAAATGCCGCAAATCACTGAAATGGATGTCAAATCAAGTGCGAAACCATAGTTGACTGTAGAGATTCCGAGTTTAGGAAAAAAAAAAATATTTGATGTGGTATCATTTTATTTTTTAGTACAGTCTATCTCTTAAGATAAGTTTTTCAAAAAAAAATTCTCATTTCTTTAAATAAAAAAATGAAATGCGACAAAAATGACTCCATAAACAAAACATTGCAGGTGACTGGAAAACAAACTTTTTTGACTAACAGACATATTTTACGATAGGAACTTTTGGAAACCCCTGTGGTGTTTGTATCGTAGGCCGCAGGCTGCCAGGGTTTCCTAACGAGAGCCTGATATGCATGGTTTAGTGAGTGCCCACGTCTACACCAGCGCCTGCCACAGTCCAGTACAAGAGAGGATCTGGGATTGTACTACTGGAGCGTAGCTGTCATAATTTACGCTATTCACTCATCTTTGCCAACAGATCTAGTATACATGATCCTTTTCTGAAATGTATAACATCACTAGTCGGAGAGACTTGTTTTTCTTGTACAGTGAATGATACTCTCTGAGGTCTACGGAAACACCCAATGGTCCCATTTGGGTGGGGAACGGGTGTGGCTCAATATGTTCAGAAGGGAATTTGAAATTGAAAGAGTATAGGATGAAGCGTATATGGATGTTGGTCAAAAATGTGACCCTATTAGCCCTGTACATAATTGGTGCTGTAGTCACTAATCTTGGAGGATTTAATGATTATTGCACACAGGCCCGTTGCAGGGGGGGGTGTGGTGAAAAGGTCCTTCAGCTGAATTTTAATAAAAAGGTTCCATATTTAGAAACTACTTTCCAGAAAGTTCCACTTTTGTTGATACAAATATTAAAAAGGTCCCCAAAAAGGGACATTTTAGGGGGTTAGGTCAACTTTCACAAAAAAGTCCAACTTTTTCGAGAGAAAAAAAATCCACTTTTTCAAAGTCCGCACCCCCCAAATAAAATCCTGCATACGGCCTGGGCAACTGTTGCACACAAGATCCTTGGGGTAGTGTCACACATGGGACCCAACTGGGCGCAGTCAAAGGTTATTAGGGATCATTGGGTCATGCTCAAAAGTGTACAAGCTTCTCTGATGGCTTTCCTGGGACTGACAAATGATGCAGGGTGATTAGAGTCATGTGCAAACTAGGCGTAGTTAGGTCAAAGGTCATTTAGGAGTCATTTGGTCATTTCGGGCCTATACGTGATAAGTATTCTGCCAATAATGAACCATTGACACATTCAGTTGGTTCTGAAACCACAGTTGAGGCAAACTATCAAGAGGCGTATTAAGGGTCAAGCGGGGATTAATTAGTCTATACCTACTGGGATCTGTGTCAGTAAGGCAATGCAAGTCATACGTGTGATAGTCTGTGTGGAGGTGGCTCTTTTTTGATAATAAAGAAAATTTTAAAAAAAAACGACCATTACAGTCTATCACTAATGCTACTTGTGTTGTCTTTTGAGTCACAAGCTCCCTAGGTCAATCTACTTAGGACTGAGTTGAACAGTCCGTAGATTCGGAGGTCATAAGTGAAATCAGTTCGAGTTGACAGTTGTACCAAAGAAACTGTATACTAAAAGTAAAAGGTCTCTGATGTAGGATATGCATGATAAGGGTACAAGAGGATTCGTCGCAAAAGGACTGCCAAAGGTAGTAAACTGATCCAAAATATACAGACTTTTTTTACTCTGTTCTCATGTTATTAAAAAGTGAAAGTTATTGTAAGATATTCTTTTTGCTGAACCTTGAATGGCAGGACTATAGCTGGATATCACTCAAATTTTGACCGTATTTTGCCTAACTTTGTTCTGTTTTGCTGATATGTTGCCTAAAATCACATGAAATGGCATGTCAAATCAGTTGCAAACCATAGTTTACTGTAAGATTACGAGTTTATAAAACAAAAAATATTGATTTGGGATCATTTTATTTTTTTTTATTACAGTTCTATCTCTAAATAATTTTTGTCTAAAAAAAAAAAAAATTTTCTCATTTCTTTAAATAAAAAAAATGAAATGCGACCAAAATGACTCCAAAATCAAAACACGCATGGCCTACTGGAAACAAACGTTTTTGCTTAACACCTCCTATGTACACAAAGGCAGCATTTTATAATACCTGCCACATGTTTTGATCGAGATCTCGATCACTTGAGCACTGTAAGTGTTAACATATATATTTTACGATAGTTAACTTTTGGAACACCCTGTGTGTGCTTTGTACCTTTCAGGCCGCAGGCTGCCATGGGTTTCTACCAGCGAGCCCTTATCTGCAATGGTTTAGTGAGTGCCCTACGTCTACACCAGAGACTGCCACAGTTCCAGTTCACAAGAGAGTATCTGGGATTGTTACTACTGGAGGATAGCTGTCATAATTTACTCTATTCACTCATCTTTGCCAACAGTTATCCTATCACATGTATCCTTTTCTGATATATGTATACTAATCACTCAGTCTGCAGAGCACTTGTCTTTTCATTGTACAGTGAATATACCTCCTGAGGTATACGAAACACCACAATTGTCCCATTTGGGTGGGAGCATTTCAGAAGGGAATTTTGAAATGAAGAGTATATGGATGAAGAGTATATGGATGTCTGGTCAAAAAATGTTGACCCATATTAGCCCTGTACATAATTGGTCTCTGTATTCACATACTTGGATGGATTTTAATGATATTTGCACACAGGCCCGTATGCAGGGGGGTGTGGGTGAAAAGGTCCACTTTTAGCTGAATTTTTTAATAAAAAGGTCCAATATTTAGAAAATATTTGTCCAGAAAGTCCACTTTTTGTTGATAAAATATTCAAAAGGTCCAAAAAAGGACCATTTTAGGGGGTTAGGTCAACTTTCACCAAAAAGGTCCACTTTTTCGAGGAAAAAAAATCCACTTTTTCAAAGTCCCGCACCCCCAAAATAATCCTGCATACGGCCCTGGGCCCTGTTTGCACACAATGATCCTTGGGTAGTGTCACACATGGGACTCCAACTGGTGCGCAGTCAAAGGTTATCTAGGGATCATTTGGGGTCATTGCTTCAAAGTGGTACAAGATTCTCTGATGGCTTTTCATGGGACCTGCACACAATCATTGCATTGTTGATTAGAGTCATGTGCAAACTAGGCGTGTGAGGTCAAAGTCATTTAGGAGTCATTTTTGGTCATTGTAGGGCTATACGTTGATAATGTATTCTGCCAATAATTGAACCTCATTGAAATATTCCAGTTGGTTCTGTAACCACATGAGGCAAACTATCAAGAGTTGTGTATTCAGGTCAAGCTGGGATAATTTATTCTCTAACCTAGCTGACTGTTTCAGCTAAGGGCAATGCAAGTCATACGTGTGATAGTCTGTGTGAGTGGCTTTTTTTCTTGTCATAAAAAAATTTTAAAAAAATGCGACATTACAGTCGATCACTACTGCTACTTTGTTGTCTTTTGATGTCAAAGCTCCCTAGGTCAATCGTACTTTAGGACCTTGAGATTTGACAGCTCTGTTAGATTTCTGAGTCATAAGTGAACTCAGTTTCTGAGTGACAGTTTACTCCAAAGAAACTGTTACTATAAAAGAGTCCTGATGTAGGATATGCAGATAAGTGTACACGTCGGATTCCTCGCAAACAGACTGCCAAATGGTAGTAAACTGATCCAAAATATACATGCCTTGTTTACTCTGTCTCATGTTATTAAAAATTGAAAGTTATTTTGCTAAGATATTTCTTTTGCTGAACCTTGAATGGCAGACTTATAGCTGGGATCTCACTCAAATTTTGACCGTATTTTGCCTAACTTTGTTCTGTTTTGCTGTATATGTTTGCCTAACTTTCATCTATTCATTGTTGGACTTGAACACTCCAGGGTCCAACGCTATCAGATGTGCCTTCACCTTGTTGCAGGATACTGACACAAATTTTGATATTGTAACAACACTTCTAAGTTGGTAAAGAAAACTACAGCTCTCATTAATGGACGCTCTTTGGACACATGGAATACATGAGTACAGTTGCCTTTCCTTAATGATTTTCACAGTGGCTCTTACACCAGTATTACTGTTTGCAATCCTTCATTCAGTGTCATTCACCATGAAAATAATTATGTAAGTATTTCCAGATGGCAATGAATTGTCAAGAGTGGTTGGACAATGTGTATTCTTATCATCTAAATTGTTTTTTTTTCAGCAGATTTATTTAGAGCTGGGAGTTACTATTTACTTTCTATGCATGTACCCGATCAGTGTTTTTGTTTGTGTACACTTCAAGCCTAATATCCTATTGTTCACAGATACAGTCTAGAGCTAGGAGTTGCCGTGTCATTTTCTATCCATGTCCCTTAACAGTATTTTTTTGTTTGTGTACCCATGTATACGTCAATAACATAATATGCAACACAATGCCGACTTTGGCACCTCCAAGAAAATGCATTCTAGCACCATAAATCGTGCATAATCAATTTTTAGTTGAAAATGTGAAATTGCAAATTTTACATATTGCTTATATTTATTTTTTGGTTTTCTCAAGCTTCTATTTTTAATGTTTTCCACTTAAAAATGTTGTATCTCAAAAAGCAATTTAGATTTTGATCTTTAATTTTCACTATTTTTAAAAAAAGAGGTTTCTATTTTTTTAACATATTTCTAAACTAAATTTTCCAATATCTCGCAAGTCAATTTTAGCAATATGTCATGGCTGCCGACAAAATTTCTTTGGAAAATCCATAAAACACAACTAAATATTGATTATGCTTACTAAGATATGAAGTGAGATTTGTAGTTTTGGCCATCTTAGATTGTGTCCTAATGGATGGGCATGTCAATATTTTTACGTGGGTGATGCGATGCCAAAAATGAATCTTGATTATGCGCCTACTGTTATCAACTATGCATCTTCTCTGTTTCAGTTGTGTTGGGTCCCAATGCTATGATGCCCATAAGAAAGTTGACTGACAAGCTGATTAGTAATCAATTACAAATCCTGCGATTTATCGCATTGGTTAAATCTTTATTATGCCTTGTAATTATCTTTATGGTGTTTACGTAATATTGTTGTACTGTTGTATATTTTATGTTATTTCATGTCTTATGGTTCTCATTTCATGGTTTTTGGTTTTTTCATTTCATGGTTTATGGTTCTCAGATATATCAAACAGAAATACAACATCACTCAACAATGCTGCCAACTCCAAATTAGGATCTAGACCAAAAATATTATCTGTCATCATCCCCGTGAGCTGTGGCTGACAATTGTAAATGATATTGAATCAAAATGAAAACTTAAACACTAGAGACATAACAACGAAAGCTTTCATATGGTTTAAAGTCTCAGTTATTATTTTAAGCTTTACAAGGATTTTTTAAAGGTCCCAGTAAATGAGATGATAAAAACGAAGCGAAGAACAGGAAACGCCGTTCTCCTCCCCCTCTTTATGGGGACTTCCATTCACTAAACCGGCTTAGAAAAATAATACACTACCAGTGACATCATTATGAAACTATTGATTTTCATCAGTGCCATGATGATTCACCAGTCACCTGGAATATTCTATTAGCTCTCTTAAATCAATAGTCACTAATGAGGTCATCACCAACTCAAATATTGAATGCCTTTCTGGTCCTTCCGTGAGACTTGACACCAACACATCTATTCTGTTTCCATTTCCTGGGAACTTAAGCAGTGGAGACAATTCTTGTCACTGATTAGTAGAACATGTAAGCACAGTAAAATTTTTTTTTTAAAATGTTGTTATTTCATATAGGCCTAAAACAAAGGTTCCTAATTGGCTATGTAGCACCCCTGTCATCTAATCTCTCAAAGATATCTGTGTAAATTGCATTATAAAGAAATATCCTTTTGGGCAACTGAGTGTTAATAAAAAATTACACAGGATGCAGCTATGGGCGTACATAGTCAAATCAAGATGGGGGGCGCCTGCCTTAAGGCAGGAAGACACTAGGGATCCATTGTCCACTGTTTGTCTGTTGATGTCTGTCAGTGTTGCTCTTGATGTGAAAAAGGTTACATTTTCCTGTAATAATCCACATACTTCAATGATTTAAACCAATCTTGTAGTCAAGTGCAATGATGGGATCCTCATTTGGTTTGATGAGGTCAAATGTCACATGCCAAGGTCAAAGTCATTGAGGTCAAGTTGTAAAAATCTAAAATTGACCTCAATTGAAAAGTTTAAGTTCAATTGGAACCAAGCATTTGTAATGGAGATAACATGCACACTCTCATTTGTGTGAGGTCAAAGGTCGCATATTTCAAGTCATAGGTCATATCAGGCCTATCATTTACACCGCGACGCAGGCGGCACATGCGGTCTGAGGACAAATGTATTTCTTTTTGTTTCTATTTAGGTTCGGTCATAATAATTAGCCTTTGGAACTCCTATGGTAATTTATTATATTCATTGTTAAGATTGGTGATGCAATATTGGACAATAAAGAGTTTTGTTATTGATTTCTGCATTTACCTTTCTACAGGGGCAGTGTTAGTTTGTCTGGTGCCATTCAGTATTTTAGATTCCTTACTTTCCGGTATGCTTCAAGGAGACACCCGTATTGCAAAGAGTACTAGAAATTAGCACAGTGTTGAAAATTATACAGATATTGACTGGCTATGAGGAGCATGGTTAAAAAAATTATAGGCCAGAGGTTATATCAAAATCATGCTCTGACCCAAGGCGCTTGTGCCGAGGATCAATGTATGATTTAAACCATGCTTCAATATAAGCATCAATATTTGTTTTAGATACAAAATAAAGCCCAGGATAACAAGTGTGTAGTAATTTGTCAAGCTCCTGCTGAATTTGGGTAATCTTCAATATTTGCACATACTTGACTGGTTTATTTTGTTTTTGCTGCCCCTACATCAATTTTCTTGGGCAATCCAATCGTCATAAAGAAGTTGGGATCGTACACCGGCTGATACAGCCATTTTTGGCCAATATTTCTGGATAGTTACCAGGTCATTACTTGACTTTACCTCACCATTGTAAGTGCATGAATATTTTTTTATCTTTCCCTGGAGATGGGTGAAAAACGTACCCATTGCCCTTGGCTGACTTGAAACTGGCAACCTTTGTATTAGTAGCAGGGTGTTTCTTAAAATTAAGCGATAACAAGCCAGGATTGGGGTAGAGGAGCAATAAATATCACCTATACTAACACCTTTAGGTATCGCTCCTCTATCAGGGAAAGATTACACATATTCATGTGTCTCTACCAGGAGAACTAAGTAGTTAAAATTTCCATTGTAATTGCATTCAATTACAAGGATTACAACTATAGATACGGTTATTTACGACGAAACGAACACCGACTCTGTGCACCAATTGGATAACACGCTTTATTCCGTTATCGTACATTTTACACTATGACGGAATAAAGCGTGTAAATCCAATGGGTGCACTGAGCTGTTTCGTTTTGTCGATATAATAATCAATTCATATTGTACAAACTGACAAAACATGATGTCACATTGACCGTGAGGTTTGTGGTAACAGGATGATATGCCAGCAACCTCGATTTAATTGTTCTTCTAATGTATTGTAATTGCCACTATTTGGAGTCATTTTATAACATGCAACCAAGATTACCATGACAATTCCCTTTATAGTTTAATAATAATTTCTTGGCCAAGGCGTACATGCGTGTTGCTTGTTGCGTGAACTGAGTCTACGTGCAACACCCAGTGGTGTGCCGTTGGGCGGGGAAAGCAGGCATACCTCGTAACTTGGCCAAGAAAGGAAATTATTACTCCAACTATAGTAAGTTAACACCTTTTTCCAGCTAAGGATCATGGGAAAGGAGAATAAAAACATTGCTGAAGTTGAGACAAATTGTTAGCCGTGTGAAAAAATAGCTTAAGATTAATATGCTTTCATATACTCAAAGTTAACGAGTGTAATCTTTATTCTGTTTCCAGACAAATATTTCACGAACTTCGAATCGTAACAGAAAATTACTGTCCCAGGTAGACCACCCTGCATTTATCAGAAATTTCCTTCACCAAATGATGGCGCATGTTGTTCAAGATTTTCTCCGCCTATACCAACAACGCCCCCACAGCAGCAGCAAGCACAATAAGTAGCTGGTGTGTTCTAACAATAATACATGTTATGTAGTAGGCGTACACGCTTTATTAATGACCCAATCTGGGCAAATCTAACTAATCATCTTCATAATATATGGCGACTTATCATGTCACATATGCACCTCTTTCATATCCTCGAAGCAGGGGCGTGGTTCAGTTGACCCACATACTGGTAAAAGTGTGACCTTCTGACCATGCCACATTCACCCTAACATCTTGCGTAATGAGCAAATACATTACTTCATCCAGCAATATGAACTCTCTTACGGTCCATTCATACTGCACTGCCTTGCAAATGGATGAAAACCTCTGCTGACTCAATGCAGCAGTAAACATAATTCAAATGGGGTGCTTTGTTCCCTGCTGCTTTGTTGATTCAGGTGGTTTTCATACTTTTGACTGCACTGCATTGCAGTGCAGTATGATTGAACCTTTAGAGTCCTTATCCAACCCACTGCTCAAAATCTTTCCGAGCAATTGTACAATGAAAACCCCCGGATTTTGCCTACTGCTTTTGTTTCTTTGTATGAGCCATCCTGGAACAGGCAATGGGTAGCAAACAAAGAGGTTTCTATATAATAGAAGGCAAAACGTTACGTAATCTTAAGGAAATTCACCGTCTCGCAGGTTTTGCCGACCCACCAATAAAACATAGAGACCAACATAGAAAGCAATGGCTGCCTCCGCTCCTTCCACATACTGTGGGTGCCGCTTAACGCTTTGCATATACACTTAATCGGTAGTGATACAATTAATGTATGTGTTAGAGGTGGCCAGTGTACCAATATTGTACCTGGATCATTGTGCTTCAGATACTCTTTTTTTCATAATGCAATGCGCGCTTAGGTGACAAGATGTATTCATTGAGGCGGTTTATTTAAATTAAAACGACTGATGTGTCATTTCATTCGTTGTGGTTGTCCCTTGGTAGGACAAAATTTACCACCCAATAGCACAACATCCACCAACTGATATTTTGGCGGATATTTTTTGTTTTTTTTTGTTGTGGATCGGAATTGACATTATGTGTGTATACAAGCCCCCAAACATGATCATTATTCCGTGCGTGCAATATTCAAAACTGTCAGCGCCGCACTGACGACTGGTTTTGAATGCTTTCACCCCCTTGGTAGCAAATGAATGTTCACATAACAATCCATTGGTTAAACCCCCATTGTAATGTGCACATTCCATTGCTGGCCTCTTGGCTTTGTCTTTTGTTTGAGCCACCTGGAACATACATTGGCAGCAAATGAATGTGAACTAACATCCATATGAATTGAACCACCATGTAATGTGCGTCACAGTCCATTGCTGCCTACAGGCTTTGTGTCCTTTGTTTTAGATACCTGTAATGGCTAATGGCAGGCAAATGAATGTGCCCATCCAATCCAATGAATGCAAACCCCAGTGTAATGTGAACATTCCATTGTTGTCGCTGGCATCCAAGGTGACTCGACAAAGAACTCTAAACTGACAGGCGAGTCATCGTTGAACTGCAAATGCAACGTACAACGAGGTTTTTCAGATAGCATTACCAATGATTCTGGTGACAATCACTTGTTCACATATATTCAAATGAAAATTTCCAAACATTTTTGGTACCATTTTCAAAACAATATTTTTTGTAGCATTTACGATAAAATGTTTTGTTACTTTTACTAGACATAAGTTTGAGTGGTTTTACTGTCGTGTGCATAGGCCTCTGTGCACGCCTCGTCATTTGAGGCTAGAAGCACTTCTCTGTTTTGAAACAGTGGTTTGACCAGATTAAATAATACCACTTTTCTGGTAAATACTAACCATCTAGGAAGAATTGTGACAATAACTCCTCACTATTACCCCTATGCGCACTACCTGTAGCTACAGCATGTCCTGTTGGTAATTGACATCGTATTGTATTCATTTCATTAACAAACAAAGCAGCTTTCAAATTCTTTACTCTCTCCCCTCTCAGCCTAGCACCATTGTTAGCAGGTCTGATTGGTCAAATATCATAAAGTCCCACTGTTGACCAATCGGTAGCAG
>JAMKCH010050778.1:0-11272 GCA_023653785.1 Ophioderma brevispina
CACATCAGGCCAATTCTTAACCCCGAGCTCCAGGGGGGTAACAAAACCATTGGAGTTGGAGAGGAGAGTTAATTCCACGCAGTATTTAAGGTTGTGTTTAATTTTGGGTTATCATTATGATTAACAGCAAAATAATATCCACTGAACAAATTCCAAGTGCGTAGCCCATATCTAATGCCAAATCGGCTTGTGAAATAGTCAGCCACCGCATAGCATCTATATATGTGGCAAAAACATGTATTTGTATAGGCTGAGAGGGCCAGCCTGAAGAGTTGAAGACCGACAAAGGGGCAGCCAGATATTAACATTCACAATTTTTCGGCTACTTTGCTCATCGACCACCTTGGAGTGGTGGTGGTGGTGGGGGGGGTGGGGTTTTTTGGTGGTGGTGGGTGGTGGAGATTGGGTGTGATGGTGGTGGGGTTGGGGGCTATGTTCTAATTGGCACCCACCATGGCTCCTCCCCTTTTGGGCATGGCCCCCCTACAACGTTAAAATGTCCGTAATTAAAAAACAAGATTTTCCGTAAATTTACGGAAATCTGTTTTAAAACCTAAGAAGAAAAAACAAAAACATAAAAAATGTTTAATTTACGGAAATATTCAAAATTTCTGGCAGCCTATTTCCGGAATTTTTTTTGGTTCTAGTTTAATTCGAAAAATTCTGTAAAATACACATTTTTTTCCGTAATATGAGACAATTTCTGTAAATAACTGTCAAAGTTCCGTTAATTGACAAGAAATTTGTTTCTGTAAATTTACCCTAAAAATGACTGGAAAATACTGCTGCCAGAAATTTCCGTAATTTAAGAAAAAAGGGAGGGAGGAAGGTAAAGGAAGGATCGGTTGTTGCACGAAATATAGATGTAATAAGTAAACCGTCGGAGGAAAATGGAGGTGGTGGGGGTGATAAGGGAAATGGAGGGAGGGGGAAAGGGAGGGGGGGAAGAGGAGAGGAAAAAAAGGGATTGAGGAACGTTAGAGGTGAGTAGTGAGAAATCTTCCGTCCTTGTTGTCCCTTTTCCTTTCAAATTGCATGGGAAATGCCAATTTTGAAAAATTGAAAAATTGCTCATATAAGCGCTTGGTGGTGGTGGTGGTGTGGTGGGGTCATGGTGGTGGGTGGTGGAGATGGGTGTGAGGGTGGTGGGGTGGGATATGTTCCTAAGGGGCCCCACCATGGCTCCTCCCCTTTTGGGCATGGCCCCCCTACTTTTCACTACTTTTTCATCCCCCCTAATTGCCATGGGAAATGGAAATATTGAAAAATGATCAATATTAAGCCTCCCCTTTGAAAATTATTTCGCCACTGCCGATACATTTGCCATATCATATTACAGGATCTAACTTGTTGAACATCAAGAACCGCGATATGAGAGAGATGACAAACAACTCAACCCCTCACAGCAATGTAAGACAATGCCAACTTCGCACGGGGTTGGACATCTTTTAGGTGCCAGAAGTCTAGCCATGGCAAGAGATATACCTCTATGTCCAAACCATAGCAAAAGGTGACCAGGGCAACAGAGGATAACTAAGCTACCTCCCCTACATAAAGACGCTGCTAGGGATACAAATAGGATCTGCATCTACTGCAATTGCCCTCATTAGTTTAAGACACTCTCAGTGTCTCCTGGAAAGTCAAAATATTTGATATGCACAGCACTAGCTTAAAAGTGAGGAAAGTTTGGTAGAATTCGCATAAGTTTTTATCAACTTGAAAATAATGGAAACGCAGCGTTCAAAGATATGAATCGCCATTTAATTATGTGTTGTAGTAGGTGTCCATACGGACAGTAAATTACTAGAACATTACTGTGCCCATGAATGGGGCATAGTTTTCCTCTTGTGCTTTTAATCCTTCCCAAACGCTTACTTTTCGTCTTCTTCTGCCAAATGCCTGCTCCGATTAGTAAGTAGTAGTATAATATCCGAAGTTTTAAATCAAGTTTTGTCCCTGCGAACGAGGGTGGCCGGATTCACTTCACACTCGCAGCAACCGTCTTAATTACTCCCTCCTTCCACTTCGACCGATTCAATGCATCCTCCATTCTCAACCCAAACCTCCTACTCTCCTCCTCCACTTGCTTCTTCCAAGTCTTTGGAGGTCCCCTCCTCCTCAACCCTCCCACCTCGAACTCAAAAGCCCTTCTTAAAGGTGCGTGTTCCGATCGTCTTTGGGACCTCCCTGATTTACCCGGAAGTAGTATTGATTTTGATATCAGATGAGAGGCCGTATTTTTCTCATTTTCGTGCTGAAATTTGAGCCCTCAAATCCAATTCATTCCCAAGATATAAACAAAAAACCGCGGTTTTAGTGATTAACCATCACGATTAGCAGAGTATTGAATAGGGCGTTGCACTAACCGCGAGTTTGTTTCCCACGGTACTTGATGGAGTGTATGTGCAAGTGCCAGGCTCTCATATCAAGTAGAGAACACAATACACATAAATGGGAACAAGCACCTTTAAAACATGCCCGTCATCCTTCCTCAGCACATGCCCATACAACGTACACTATTCGCCTTCGCCAACCGGGCCACCGCTTCTTCCAAATTAACCCATCAAGTCCTCAGTCTTCATCCTATCCATCAACTTCACACCACACCGTCACTCTCATCATTGCTCGCTCTGTCCTCCTCAGAATCCCATCTCATTTTCGCTCTACACCATAAGCTACCATACCTTTTATCCTCAAAGGATATCTTTTCCCTTGCAACAACTCCCCACATTCCCTAAACTTCACCCAACCATACCTCACTGGGGGAGGACATGCCAACCTAACAACAACAGAACAGCATCAATATTTAGTCTTATTCAAAGACTTAACGGTAGGAGGGCGCTCTTACGCATATCGAACGGTCACACAGAGGCCTGGTCACGAGTATTTAAATCTAAATGACCGTTATTGGAATACACTATTTTGCAGCGGGGTTAATCCACTAACCCCGACGGATTTTTGAAGTCAATATTTTTTTTTCCAAAATTATCATGGTATTTATGCTAAGATGTGTTGAACGAAGGCTTAAAAGGTGATTTTGCAATCTCACTGGGACCGAGGCTGCCTTAGAAAATACACGTAAGAATTCCCTAAATTATCGTTGGGAAATCCCCAATGCCCAAATCGAGCAGGTCGTGTCCGACCCCCTCTGACCTCAATCTAGCTGTCACAGCCACCTCGCATCCACCACCCCACTAACTGTCCCCCAGGTACGTGAACTCCTTCACCGATTCCACCTCATCACACAACTTCTCCTCCTGTTCCACCATCCCTCCAGCACCCTTCTCCCATCTCCCATGTCTTGCCAAACTTTGGTCACTCTCTTCATCTTTGTGCATCTCCCAGGTATTTCATCAGTTTTCTTGTAGAGTTAGGCAGACGCATTTGCATCAGTGGACTTGGGACATTCTATATACTTATATTTACCCCTTTATCGAGCAGTATCCCCCCTCCCCCCCAAAAAAAAAAGAAGAAAAGAAAAGAAAAAAGAGACAAGGTGCATCGTACATTCTATGGCCAAGCCTCTTTAAACTATTTGAGACCCCTTATGTAGGAGTAACCAGAAAAGGCACTCTGGGTACTTTGATCAAAAGAGACATGGTTTATCATGTCTTCCATGCCAAATTTTGGTCTAGAAACCCAAGATGAAACATAAAGTGAACATATTTCAATGGGCGCATGCCTGTAAAGTCAACTATCCACTTATGCGGAAGTAAGCTGGTGTCTCGTGTAGCTTATACTTCCTTTCTATCGCTTCCTTTTGCAAGTGTTCAAAAATTCCAATATGTTGTAATTTCTATTCCTGGGTTAAATACTTCACTTTGTTGTTGCATATTCATCGCAATACAGCACCATCAACCACCCACATGTATTTTGCTCTCCGATGACAATACGTTTAATGCGATTTCAACACAGGTCTTCTTTAACGCCATCCTGCGCTGTCTTTGAATTTAGTATATCTGGAAGTGAACTTTGGAGTGAAAATTGGAGTGTAAATGGCTTGCAGAACACCATCAGAAAAAAGTGAATCGGGATACACCCAGTACCACACCAAACATGTAGGTTTTGGATTAGAGATCTGATAAAGTGATCGGCCCTTGTACTAATTATATAGAAGGACCTGGTTTAAAAGTAGGGTGTGGCATGTCAAAATGTACACTGTGCTGGTGCCATACCAATACAATTGAACAAAAAGATATTTATAAAATTTATGTTTATGGATGTGGTACTCAAACCAGGTAAATAATCTGCAAATGACTAAATTTTAGTACACAAGAAAAATAATACTAGTCTGCAGGACGGAAATGTTTTTTCCACATACCCAAATGGGTCTTATGAATTTGTAATCTAGCTAGTGTGCTGTGTGTGTATTCGCTAACACTAGTCGCAGAAGAGGAATCTGCAAGTGAAGGGAAAGTAGCCACAAATATTGTTCATAATAGTACTTTCATGTAGATTAGACCACTCAATAGATCTTACCTTGTAGTTTGGGCTCACAGAAATGACTTTAAAGCAAATGTGATTTAATTTGCTTATAAAATATTTCAATATAAAACATAGGCTGATTTTTTTTGCCCCAGCTAACGAGTTTCGGACGGGTACTATGAAATGAGCAACGCTGTTCTGTATGCTAATTAAGTATCTAATTTTTTTTTTTTCCATAAATTACGAGAATTTTCCTGCAAGTCCTGTGTACAAGTTTCTGGAGTTCCGTAAGGCGTATAATCATGGAACTTGGTGGGAAGGAAGCGGGCTGAAGAGTTCTCGACCTGATTAGATTTTTGGGTGTATTCCAGGCAAATTGTGTATGCAAATGAGCTAATTATATTCAAAATCAAGCGTAATTGCTAGTGGAGTTTGGTCGAAACGGTACCCTGGGATAGCTCAAATGCTGTGCTGCATGAAAGCCTATCATGGGGCACATCTTGTTGGGTTGGTGGCAATTTTGAAAGTATGTTGATAATGCGGCTTAGTATGCACATTAGCATGAAATATGCATAATTGCTGTATCTTGGAAACTGCACATCGGACTAGGCAAAATTCCTTCGCTACAATGAGACTACTATGCCATAGGGAGGGGTGGGGTTTTGGGGAGGGGGGGGTGTTGCAGGATGTTGGGAAAAGGTTGGGTATTGCGGGATGTTGGGCGAGGGGGTGGGGTGTTTGCAGGGTGTTTGTGGGAGGGGGTGGGGTGTGCATGTGTTGGGAGGGTGGTGTTGCGGTGTTTAGGAGGGGATGGGGTGTGTTGCGGGTGTTGGGAAGGGGTGATGGTGTTTGCGGGGTGTTGGGGAGGGGGTGGGAGTGTTGCGGGGTGTTGGGGAGGGGATGGTTGTGCAGGGTTTTGGGGAGGGTAGGTGTTGGGGGTAGGTGTTGAGGAGGGGAATGGCGGGTTGAGGGGTGTTTGGGGAAAGGGGTTGACAGGATGTTGGGAAAAGGGTTGGTATTCGGGGATGTGTGTGGGAGGTTGTGGGGTGTTTGCAGGGTGTTGGGGAGGGGGTGGTGTTGCATGGTGTTGGGGAGGTGGTGTTGCGAGGGTGTTGGGGAGGAGATGGGAAGATGTTTGCGGGGTGTTTGGGAGGGGTGATGGTGTTGCGGGTGTTGGGGAGGGGTGGGAGTGTTGCGGTGTTTGGGGAGGGTGATGGGTGTTGCAGCTAGGTTTTGGAGTGGTAGGGTGTTGGGGTAGGGTGTTGAGGAGGGGTAAATGGCTGGTTGAGGGTGTTGGGAAAGGGGAGGCGTGTTACAGAGTATTGGGGTTGGGTGCGGGGTGGGGTGTGGAGGGGTAGGGTGTGGGGTGTTGGGGGAATGGTGGGGTGTGCATTTTCCCATGTAGTGATCGCGACATTCGCGGGGACATATGTTATTGCACCGCGTAAATACGAGTTCGCCTTATTTTATCTTTCGACAGCCATGGTGTTACTGCCTGATTTTTATTAGCATCAATATTTTACAAAGGCTTTAGAATCATAGAGCCCCCCCCCAAGAGACAGCCACAAACACATCCTGCCCACCACCACCCAAGCATATATTAACAATTATATACCTCAATATATAGATCCCTGTTCATCTGATTGGTTAAGTGGAGGCATTAATTCAACTAGCTTCAAGAATGAAACCAAAAATGAACTATTCCCTGGGAAGAGCGGGCATTGTTCATTAACTATGCCCTGACACCTCTTCCCAGCGTAACAGACTGTCGTCAACTACATCCGTATTATTATTGTACCTAGTGAAGCTTGTGTAAGAGATAAGCAGACCGTATTTTGTGGGGAGTCTGTGCTGTAGTGTAAAGTCTGATACAAACCGGGATACAAACAAGAGCAAGGGAATGGCAGAATCGCAGCAGCAGTAGGCCTATTAATGCCTTTGAGGTTGTTGTTTACTGCTCGTACTTGAAACCTTCCCCTCTGATGTTGTTTGACTGCGACCTGTCATAGCGCCATCGTCGTCGCCTTTGCTTTTTGGAAATAAAATGGCTGGCGGCGCCCATGGCATCGGCACTCAGGTTTAATGGGTCGCTGGCAAACGATTTTCTACCGTTGATAAGCACCTAGATTCAAAGATTTCTGCATAAATCACGAGACAACATTGTGTTATAGGTGCTTGTAACAGAATTATAAGTTGGAATTATCACATTTAGTCGTGATGTGTGTCTGTTTTCATGCGTGGCTAGGGAAATGCTTGAAGTTGAAGCAGTGATTGTAAAAGGTGGCTGAATTCAGATCGCAAGGAAAAATGTACACATCTTGCCGACCAAAAAATGGCAAGAAGTCGATTACGGCGATCCGTTTTGGACTCCAACATCACTTCCTCACACAAGAAAGGTTGATTGCTCATTCCGTGACAAGTTTTGGACGCCTAACTTGCTTTTTGGAAATAAAATGGCTGTGCCCATGGCATCGGCACTCAGGTTTGACGGGTCGCTTGCAAACGATTTATTTCTACCGTGATAGCACCTATGATCCAAAGATTTCTGCATAATCAATAGACAACCTTGTGTTTATAGGTGATTGTAACAGAATTATAAGTTGGAATTATCAAATTTAGTCGTGATGTGTGTGTGTTTTCATCGGGTTAGGGAAATGCTTGAAGTTGAAGAGCCTTGTACAAGGCTGGTGGGCTCTGAATCAAAAAATGTAGCCCTTGGCCCTTTTACTATGCTGAGACTTCAGTAAAATAACATGAACTTTAGTTTCAATGGTGGTCCCCTTATACACAGGCTTGTACATTATCAGTGGTCACTTGTTGTAGGCAAAACAGTTAATAGCCAAATCAAATGGGTCCACTAATTAAGTCTAATAGCCCACTTGGGGACTTCATTAATAAATTATTGGACCTCCTCCAGTCACCAATTCATTAAGTAGCGTTGGTTTCACACATCTTGTTTCCCAGCAGCTTGGTACTGTGGCGCTATGGTAATGGTGGTTGAAAGACAGTGCTGAGGGAGTAATGTCCTATTTTAGGCCATGGCCAACTTTGTGGTTGCAGATAACGATAGGCCTACTTATGCAGTATTTTTAGTATCTGTGACTGGAGGTGTTGGCTGCAACTTGCAGCAAATATTCTGATTCTGTGGTTTGTTTTAAATACATACAAAATACGGTCCGGATTACGTATGACAACACAGCGCCCCACGACTTGCTCAAGTCTAAAGTTGAAGCGGTGATTGTAAACGTTGCTGATTCAGAGCTGCAAGGAAAATTTACACATCTTGCCGACAAAAAAATGGCAGAAGTCGATACGGCGATCCGTTTTGGACTCCAACATCACTTCCTCAACACATGAAAGGTTGATTGCTAATTCTTGACAAGTTTTTGGACCTAAGTTACACAAAATGTTAAAGACCATTCATCCACGCCATGACAACATGGCCTACAGCTCCATCGTCTACACATGATATAGGCCCTGTGTTTATGACAAAATCTAATATTCGGGTATCTAAAACACATATGACTGCTTTTATTCGGAGCATGGTTAAACTATCGGCCCTCGGTGATCTCGAACCCATACTAGGCCCCTCGGCTTACGCCTCGGGCATATTAGTTTGGTTTCGAGATCACCTTGGGCCTATAGTTTCCCATGCCCTCAAGCAGTCAAATTTGTATAAAACACACAAGTCAACAGAAAAGAAACAAAAATAATTACCAAGAGAGGTCAGCAAAATATTAAATTGCTGACTCAGAGATTATTAAAAATTAGTCTATAGAACTTAAGAGGGCACCAAATAAAATGTCAATTTCAAAGTTAGAGAGGAATTGGATTTTCCGTTTTCAAGCAGTTAACACTTATGCACAGTATAAGAGTGCCACTAGGATGGATACCGTTGTTTGTATAACAAAAAATTCCGGAATTCGGCATTTTATAACAAAAGTTTGTGATTTTTCGATTTGAAGGACTTCCATTTGAGCTAGTTATTCCACACAATGATTAGTCTATGAACACGCATTATACATGGCAAAAAAACACGATTTGTTTGAACATTGAGTTTCGCCCTCATCGGAAAATCTCTGAGTCAGCCTTTAGGAGATTAGATTACAAGGTATAGATGGATCATTGTAGCACAAACACCGTGGAGACAGGATGCCTGACCACATCAAAACCACAGTACAAAACATCATGAGACATGATGGAAATTACAAACAGATACATGTGAATTCAAGGTATTAAATCATACTGCAATCACAGGCTTAACAGGGTATGTGAAAACTCACTTTTATGACAGAGGCACACAAATCTAGAGCACACATCACACATTTTTTTTTTTAAAAAAAGGCTGAAATTTTCCATTTTTCTTACAATAAAGTATTTAGTTTCCCTATTTCCCTTAACAAATATTTTAAAACTAATCAAATGAATACACAACAAAAACTAAGTACGTAAGAAATTTGTCATTATAAATGCCAAAAAGCTTATCAAATTGGAGATAGAAAAATCACTGTTATGTTTATCCTTAATGGCCACAACCAGCTCACATCCCAGAGAGGCTTAACAAATTTGCAGTCACAAAGACAGGAATGATAGACTCAGTAAATTGGTTACAAAAATCACGTTAGTGAGAGTCTCTGCGATTCATTAAAAGCACTTTGCATTTTCCAAATTTAAAAATTAAGGACATGGATTTTCTTCCCAGTGTGTGACCTTGAGGATCATCCAGATCGTCAGCATCAATGAAACTTTCCCAAAATATATTACGTACGCTTTTCAGATGCATGTTGCGTTCAAGAGAGTGTAAGTGAACCGTGGGATATTGGAACCACTGGGAATAGATTGGAAAAATATGATTAAAAATATTAAACTACTTGGGATTTGGATTCCTGATGAAGCCACTGACCAGGAATGCATTTCATAAGGAAGTTAAACTTCCTTCTGTCATGACGGGAAATATCAAAATCCTGACAATTCTGTCAAAACAGTTGCTACTGGTAGAGGTGGATTAAAACGGTTACTAATATACACATTACCCCTAGCACACTAGCCTTCATTATACAGATATTTTTTGTTTTGGACTGATATTTCTATAAACTATAAATATTACAAGAACTGGTAACTTGTATGATACACTCAGTTCTTTACCTTCCTTTCACGTAAAATTACCAGGTTCTGATAGAATAAATCTGCCAAAGCTGTACTTGGGACGGCTTATTAAGGAAGAGAATCGGGGCGCATAGATTTCCCAAAATAAATCCCATATTTGGCGTTCCATACCAGATAGCTCAATGGTTTCCACAAGCTTTCAAAATTATTATTCAAGAAGTTTAAATTTAAACCCATAATCATTTCTGAGCTAAGGAGAAATTGTAGGGATCAATATACGAAGGCCACAAAAGTTGTAATTGTTACGAATAAAATATCCTTTTTTGACCCTATCATTACCCCAATCCAATGAATTTAAAAATCATTATTAAGCTCTTTAAAAATATAGTTTGGAATTTTAATGACAAGACCGGAAAGAGGTAAAGAGGTAAAGAAGTTGGGGCAAAAGAAGAGTTTAATAAACACAAATTTTGACAAAAGTGAAAGGTTACGTGCACGCCAACAATTAGTCCCAATCAAATTTGTTTAAGCTCTGTTTGTAATTGAGTTAAAACAAGAATCCAAATTAGGGGAAAAATAATATCCAATGTTTAAAAAAGGATTTTTCCAGGTAAAAGGGAAAATTACAAGAACCCTTCTAGCCCCAATCCAAAATTGCATCGCGGATTTAGAAAGGTTAATTTTGCCCAACCAGACAAAGCAAAAATTGTTCCAAAAAGTGATGGACTAAAACGCTATCAAATGCCTTTTCAATGTCAAGGAGGAGAATTGCACCAGGAATATCGTTATATCAGTATAGTCAATAACATCAAGAATAAGCAACATATGCCAATATTCCTACCCTTAATAGGCCCGAAAAACAGATTGATCTGAGAAGGAAATGAGATTATCAAGATATTTTTTAAACAAAAGTAGCCAACACCTTTGCCAAAAATGTTCTAGTCGACGTAAGCAAGGAAATGGCCTATAATTCTTAAAGGGGATTGGGCCCGATTTTAAGGGTCTATAAATAAATTTTGTCATCTTGATAGAATTAATGGTCTTCACCCCAAAAAACCCATCTGTAAAGGTTGCGCCAAATATTTCAACCCGTTTTGATGTGAGAATATAAAAACGTGATTTTGTAATAACCATAGAGTACTGTGTTAACAATTAATATTGGTCGACCAAAATGGAGCATGTTTTCGCCCATTAACATTCCAAACCCAAACATTCCTTAGCTCTAAGAGGTTCACAGGGTAAATGATGAGAAAAATTATTAGTTTTCTTCTAATACCAAAATTTGACCACTTCCTGTAAAAGCTCGGGGAGTCCCTGGGACGAGCTATTAGCGATAGCGGCCATGGAAACTTTAACGTTACATACCGTCTTTATCTTCTTGGGGCGTAAGGTAATGATACATTTCTTTTGAACATGGGACATTTGACCATGTGCCCCAAAGAGAATTTATATGAGTTAAATAACATAAACAGAAATGTCTGGCTAAAAAACCACTATTTCAACAGGGAACCCATCAAACCAGGAGTTTTATTTGTTTCATTGAAATCAGGGGAATCATACTCTTTCTTTTGAAATAGGTTGATCCCGAATTTGTTGGAGTCAGCATTCAATTAGGGCTATTATACCATTTAGAAATCTTCATTAGTCTCATATGATCCCCAGTTGTATTTTGGCAGCATACAATTTTGGAATACTGATGAATTATTAGTGTATTTGACGATTACAAAACAACTTTACCATT
>JAMKCH010050779.1:0-10347 GCA_023653785.1 Ophioderma brevispina
GTGTATTTAGAAATACACCCCCTGGTTTTTAGGTATGATATATGATGCCCAGAGCACACAAGGTCAGTTCATGTCAATGCATGTCCAAGTACAACGCACTGAACTGTGTCCTTGGAGGATGAGCATATTATAACTCATTGTGATAGACATACCCTTATCGTCATTTTGGGAAGTCAATTGCTGAGTTTACCGCCGTACATTCAAATGGCAATCCGTGGATGGGGGAAAAGCTATTTGATTCAAAATCGGCCTATACTTAAACCGATTGGAATTCTTTGCAGCAAATTAAAGATAATGAAATAGGCTTTCCGATGACACCGCATATGTTAGATATGTTATTTAAATTAAAAATGGCGGACACAATCAGGGTCAAGATATTTTTTTTTACTCGCCCTGTATAACGAAATTCTGGTAAACTTGTTCCGATCAAGGCTGAGATTCTTTTAAAACACAATATTAATCTCTCCAATATCACCATCTTTTGCGCCTTTACCGTTTGAACTTTTTTTTACAGAATTAAGTTATTTATATATTTTATGTCGGTATTACTAAAGTGGTATATATTTTCTGTGTGCGAGAGTTGTGTGGTATATGTATTTGAATTTCAAAAATATGTTAAAAGAAATCACAGGAAGCTGATTATGTGTACCATTTGGGAAAAAATAACATTGAAAATAAGTAACTTAAAGGGGTGGCCCGATTTAGTCATATGTATTTTTTTCATCTGAATTGAATGACCTTGACTAAAAATTCCCATTTATAAAGTTTCGTGCCGATATTTCAATCCGTTTTGATGTGAGAGCTAAAAACGTGATTTTGTAAGCCATTGGAATACTGCGAAAAATTAATATCAGTCGACCAAAATAGTTCACATATTTTGCTAATAAAATCCAAACCAAACATCCTTTAGCCCTAAGACTTTACAGGGTAAATGAGGAAAAATAGTACCTCTCTTCAGGCACCAAAATGTTGACCACAAAATATGGTGTTCTTGGGACAAGGCTATTTGATACTGGGCCATTCAAAAAGAACAATTGGTGGACATAACAATATTGGTACTGCAATTTATGTAATGACATTATTGGTTTACCGTTTAATAATGTATACAATGACAATGAATATCTGCTACAAATCCATCTTTTTTTTTTTAAATGAACGCATTGAAAACAAATGAGTACTCGTCATTCCATTCGACCATGATTGAAATTGGTTCGTGATGGAGATTACAATAATCACACTTCATAATTCATTACACTGGAAGAAATTAGAAATTGATTTTTAACGTGAACATAAGAAGTTTACACAATTTTGATGCTTAGTTGAATTTGTTATAATTGATTCGGTTGAAACCTGCTTAAAGGAAAATCCGACGACTAATGTTATTCAAATTGTTAAGCCCATGATATACGTCGGAGCGAGCGATTGGCGTGCGCAATACCGGATTCTGACCCAAGATCAAGTGTTACGCATGCTCACGCGCAGAAATCGCTTGCTACGACGGGAAGTATATCATGGGCTTTATAGAGACAACAAAAGAGAAAGAGATGCCTGTCTGCCTGTATCCCTAACATCATTAACTGTGTTTAAATGCACTTTTGAAAAAAAATATCATGGATAGCGGACCCCTTGTTTTAGGGCGGAAATTGCCCCTAGATCTAACAATGAAACAATGATCGTCAGATTTTCCTCTAGAGACATTGGGAATATAAAAAATATTAGCAAATTGCTACTGAAATAGCTTATCCAATAATGTTGATATGTAATATGTCACGGTCTTCTGGCATTTTACCGGATGATGAATTGAAAATTGCAAAGGCGGTTCCAATATATAAGAAATATAGTCTAGAATCATTTGCGAATTTCATCAGTGATATTAGTAAACTATTGACGGGGACATGAATACTGTTGGTATTTTCACGGATCTGTGAAAGGCTTTTAATACGATTGATCACAATATTCAATTGCATAAATTATATCATTATGAATCGTACATGATCTTAATAAATACAAAACTGTGCGTTTCTTACAATTTAGCACAGTCTCCAACCGAACATGTGACTTGTGGCGTCCCTTAGGGATTTATCCTGGGGCCAATGCTTTTTATACTTTATAACTTTATTAAACACGAACCTGTTTGCCGATGACGCTGGGTTTTTTGTTCTAATAAAATATGGCCAAACTCTGTAATAAAGTAAATAAAAAGATTAAGGAATTAAGTTTCAAATTGGTTTAACGCAAAAAAAAATAACTCTAAATGCCAAGAAAACAAATTTAATGTTTTTAGGAACACGTGCACAGACTAAAATATAAAAATGACAATGAATATACTTTTTATCTAGATGGCTGTGGCTGTAAACTAGGTAGAGCGCATGAAGCAAAATTCTTAGGAGTTACAATTGATGAAAATCTAACGAGAAACAATTTGAACATTCGAGTGAAGTATGCTCCAAAAATATCGGGGTTCTTAACAAAGTGAAGTTATTTTTATCCTCGAATACAATGTATACATTATATTGTTCATAAGTCATCTAAATTATGGTCGGTTTACTGTGGGGAAATATTAACAACATATACATGAATATAATTTTTGTCTCTAAAAACATGCAATTTCAAATAGCGAATATTTGAAATTCCATATGTATAAAAATTAGCATACATTTTTATGTTTAAAGTGATTTTATTGGTATGAATCTATCGTCACATATATAATGAAATATCCCTAAATAAAACGTACCAGATGGTTTTCATGGCCATTGGAGTATTCCTTGCGAAAAAAATCCAGATTTATTCCGACAAATGTACACAACTGTACAACAATCATGGAAGCTACCATGTTTATTCCCTGTGGTATATTTACAACGCCGCATGCAATACCGAAACAGAAGCCAGCGAAAATATATCACGTGACTTCAGCAAGTTTGCCACAAGCCTCATCCTTGTGAACTTCGTTGAGCACACAAAGGATAGGAGCGAAGCCCCGGGAGCGAAGTTCGTTTAGAAATGTTTATTGCAAAAAAACTACACTTTTTAAAACCTTTTTATAAATGACCGGCTCTTAACCACCTGCTTGGGCTCTTTTTGGATGACCAATATGGCCGTCAGTGCCTCATTTACGAAGCCCAGGTTTCCAATCCATTGTATAGAGATCAGTGTTCGAAACCCACTAATGCGCGGTTCAGCAATCTACGTACTTTTCAATGTACCGAGTAGCGCTTCTTTGTATGATGAAGAGTTTCCTAGTTTTATTTTAAAAACTATATTTCTCAAGAATCCCAGGCTAATTTTATAAAAATTAGGCACAAATGTATGCCATATTTGATTATATTTATATATTTTAAGGAAAACGTTAAATTAAAGCTGAGTTTTTAATTTCAATGTTAAAAGTAAACGCGATAGTCTTCCATACAGGTCAGAACTTGACTAACCACCGATCATCTTTCAATTGGTGTGAAAGAATTAAACCTGGCTGTGGCAAAACGAAGGGTAAAAATAAACATGGCCGGCTTCGTTAATCAATCTACTGCTTCGAAGGTAATCATGAAATGGTGGTTTGTTTTCTTCGAAAGTAATAATCCAATGACCATGAAACAACTGGTACGTCATTACGTCATGAGTCTTCCAAACAGGCCAGCGACCAATTTGGGCCAAATTGAGTTTTTGTGCAAATTATGATAATATATCACAAGTTCCTTTTCCCTATACCAACTATTGAGCCAAAAAAACATTCCAATTTTTAAATAAAGATTTTCCTGTGGGGAAGGGGGGGGGGCTGGGGGGGGGGCTATAGAAGTCTGGTAGAAGTTTTATTAGTTACAAGGTGTGTAGCTGGATCTGACACGATTTAGCCCACGCAAAAATATTATAAAAACTTTTTCCAGTATGTACTGACAGCAATGCCGAATTTAATTACGTGAATGAAAAATACAGTATAAAAAACCGATTCAAATCAAAACACTGAAAAATATTATATTTGGCGAGTTATTACAGAGATTGTGAATGTGTAGAGAATAAAAAAAGCCACTGACAAAACATCCTAACTTAGTGGCTATCCACAAATGTCAACCAACATGTTACGGTTGCTATCTGTAAAATTCAGTTAATTTTGGTAAAACATATGCATTAATTAAACTGTAAAAATAAAATTAAATTTGAAATGGAAATTATAAAAGCTTGTGGTTTATTTTGTTGGCAGAATTGCTCCAGTATTTTCCTATAAGATGTACAGTATTTTCCTGTAATAACTTTATTGAGATCCATACTAGTTGTATAAAGACAATGTTGATATAATTCAAAGTTCCAATAAACAATCACAATGTAGTAGCCTATTTCACTTTCAATTTTTTTTCACGTTTTGGTATGATATTGTCCTTTTAATGTACAATATATTAATTTGAAAGGAAAATAATGTTTGTATATCCATACATTCAATGTTATTATATATGGTTAGCATAGTAATGTGGTAATTAGGTATTTGGGTTCAGATCAGAGGGCCCGGTTGATTCTTAGTTCATAGTAGATAGGCTGTAACCTGTTTTGAAAGTTTACTTACATGATTAATTACAGCCAAATTAACCATCGTCGACCCGAGCCATTTGTTGTTAACCAAAACTCCCGAGGGTGGTGGGGTGTGGTACCACTCTCTGTGATTTCCGTTACTGAACATCCGATTCCTGAAAATTGTGGTACCAAAGGATAGCTTAGCGTTTCGTATATCCATTTTGTACCAAACAAGTTACCAACATCCCCATTATGACGGTCACTTATGATGTCATACGTTGAGGAAAGTGCGAAAATACTGAATTATAGGGTGGAAGGAAATGATATTTCGCAATTTTTTTTAGGACCCAAACTCCTTATTATAGCACTAAAATTGCTCTTATATAAAACTAGTCATTTCCCCCATCATGAAAATGTGATATTCCTAACCTTTTCTTTGGGGTCACCTTTCTTTCCTTACCCCGGTTGGATGTTTGTTTTTGATAAAAAAGGATCGCGAAAATATGTTCAATTGACAAGTACATTAAATAAACTGGCACCAAAAAGGGGGCTTAGCTAGCCGGGGAAGGAAAACCTGAAGAGGGTGCTAACCACACCCCCCCCCCCCCCCCTTAAGGTAGACGAAGGTTAAGATCAATAATGCATGTAAAACAAAGAAACATCAAAATTCTTTTTAGTTTTCCTCTTTCTGCCTATATTTTCCCACTACCTACGATAATTATTTTGTGTTCCAGCAACTTAGTTGATAATAATTCACTAATTGATCATTTATCTGTGTTTACTAATAAGCGCAATTAAAGTAATATGGTTTTGAGTACATGTAGACAAATGATCATTTTCACATTTTCAGCCATGAATAAAATACATGGATTAATGGGAACTAAGAGATTACTCATTGGAAATTTTCATAAAATGAATGAAACCCGATTCCGCTTATGAGTAGATACAGGAAAAATTATTTTCCGTTCAATTCCAAATAACGAAAGATTGTTTAACAGAGAAAAAAAAAAAATTCTCATTCTGCATTTCCATAAATACCACTTTGATAACGAAATTTGGCAATTTGAATTGAAAGCAAACGTCAGAAGTCTTGTCGGCAAAACTGCCATCTTACTCAAAAGGTTAGTTTTTGTACTATAGAACGTTTGCAAACAACAGTAAGTATAAGAAGCAACTACTCTAAGAGTGCTATGCTCAAAGGTGAAACATATACGCAATGATCTGTTTGATGACAAAAATTAATAATATCCATGGGAATATCAATTTAATTTCAAATTGTTTCGATATACACTCCGAAGTCGTTTATTTTTACGAGTTTGAGATACGTCATGTGACACTAATTGCTAATCTATCTTCTATGGTGTTCGTTTACTTGGAAGTAGTAAACCTACATGAATCTTGTAGTTTATTTTCAGTGACAGTTTGAACTAATGAACACATTAATAACTATAAATGTAAAAGAACCATATGATTAAAGCGTTGTTTTTAGTTTAATTGTACTGGAAATAGCGGTATTCATTATAAACACGAGTTGTATGTGTCGATCATTAGAAATTAAAGTGATTTTCGTCGGAACACATCGTAAATTTAATACAAATAAAAAGTTTTTTATTTTTTTTATTTTTTTTATTGATTTCATTGATTTGATTCCTTTTACTATAAAAAAGTATCAAAATATACACCTTCAAGCAATAAACCGATAAATCACAAAACTTCTTCCACTTAACCGGTTTATGAAAGTTATATGTCCAATAATTCACAACACCCAGGGTTTCAAACGCTAGACATAGGCTTTGGATGTCCTTATTGTACTTACACATGTGGGGCGATGCTACAATTTGGAAAAATACAGCAAATACGTTAAATTTTATGTCAATTACCGGAGTATAAAACGGAATACAAATGGGCTTTTATTCGAATTTTTTTATCGAGAATCCACATTACCGTACATTCAGTATTATGAATTTCTAATTATTACGATTAAGTACTAAAGTTTACAGAAAAAAATGCTATAAGTTTTACAAGAAATTCTGGCAGCAAATTCTTCCAACCAAACCCCCGTAAAATCCATCTTTACAGGTTTCCATTCAAAAGTAACGGTTATATTTAAAATAACTGTATATTTATAGCTTTGATGTATTATATTTTACATTGAGTATTAAAATATTTTGATTTTACATCAATTCTAATACAAAAATAAAAATGGTAAGAAATCATCATTCTCTTTCTATCTTCACGGCCACATTATTTTGCGGTAAGAGACATGACCCCTTAGAAACCGTACAAAAGCAGTCATTTCTAGCGCCCTCCGCAGGCAAAAGTATGTTCAACATGTTGAATAACACCGCCTGATGCGATTCGAGCGGAATCTGTTTGAGTACGCCAAACAGCTCAGGTGCATTAGTCTCCTTTGACATAGAAAACAGAGGACGTGTTTAGTTTTGCAAACAGACCAACCACTTGTAATAAATTTGACTAGGAAAACAAAAAGGATACTTGAATGAAAAGCTGTGCTCAAAATGAAGAACGTTTCAATGTCCACAATGCCCACATAAAATCATTTTCCTAAAAATGTTTCAAATTTTATGTATGCAAGTTCATAATCTCGAAAAAAAAACTTCAATCGCCGATACCTTGAAATGTGATTTGGTCGATGATGTTGGGAAGATTCGTTGACGGAGATTTAGGATATTTCATGCTGTGGCCGATTCGATTCATACCAATAAATCCCTTAAGTACAAAAACAATATGGTACCACAATCTTTTTATTTACCGTTTATCGTAAAATCGTGAAAAACTACAATAAATAGAAGATGTTTAGATACCAATGAGAGAAAATTAAAAAAGTGAAACTCACAATAGAAAGCTAAACGGTTATTGTCGTGTGAACGATGACAGGTGATTTTATTGCTTTAATCCGCAAAACAAATAGTTCCAAATCGGGGCGGCGGCGATGGCGATAATTAAACCTGGAAATCTTTTCATCTTCATAGGCAATGAAATGGGCACTGCACTTACAGATAAAAATAATCTGACGTTACTTGTCCTCAGCATACTGCAAGTACCAATATCGCCGTGTTAATTGAGTCATTTTGAGCAATTTCCGTGGACTGTGGAGAGCAGAGCATCATGGTGGCGTTAACCGCTTTTTATCAGGGGGGAAGCACATACATGTCAGGTATACTTAAAATTGGTAGGAGTAGTATAGGCCTATGTTGTTTCACTTGTAAATTGGCGGAATATGCAAAAAATCACTATTTTTTCGGGGGGGGGCAAGGGGTTTTGGTTTAATGATTCAAATTTTATCGCTAGGGTTGTCCCTCGAGAAAAAAACGAATATAAGTAGGGACATGGAAGGAGCTATTACCTCTGCGAAAAATCAGAATAATCCATTGCTTCAGACCTCCCAGGTACAGCCCTATTAAATTTCAAGGTTATCCTGCGGATAAAAAACTACCCCAATATTCTGATTTTGTCGGAGGGAAGAAAATGGGGGTCAAATTGTTCGTCTGCTTTATTTTACAATGGTTGGTATTTGGCTGCTATTAGAGGGTAACATGTAAACAAATTGTATACGACGAAAACTGTCACCCAAAAGAGTTAAAATGCATATTCCGTTTCAGTATCAGTATGACCAGAGCAATAACTTTGGCACCGATTTCAACAAAATCTGGACAGTGAATATTTTTTTACCGCAGGATGACCTTGAACCTTATTAGGGCTGTTGCCGTGTAACTAATAGGGCATAACCTAGTCAAATTATGCAGCCATTCCTGGGACATTGTTATAATGGAAAATGAATAATTTTGACCTTTTGGAAACAAAATTTAAGAAATTTTGATCGTTCAGCGACTGTTTTGCAACCGCTGTAAACGCATAAGATCCTTTTCAGTGGCTCCCAACAGTAATGCATTTCCATAGTCAATACGAGAAAATATCAGCGATTGAACAGCAAGTTTGCATGTGTCCTTGTCCATGTAACGATGTATGCGAGATATATTCCCGAGATGGTAATTAACACACTGGATACTGGATAATTAACATACTGGACAATCACGTCAATGATTCAGTTTTCGTCGTTTCCAAGAAGCCAATAGGTAGTCTGTGTTCCTTTTCCCTGCGAAGCGAACATATTCAACGTTAACCAGATAACAAGAATTTCGCGGTTCTCGGCTTTCGCGCTCACTCATATTCAAAGAATATAAGCTGTGGGCCGCTGTATAAAAAAACTTAACCTTTTAATGACACACACACTTACCAATTTAGTGACACACACATACATACACACACATAATACACACGCAACACAACGGAAAGCAGAGTGGTCCTGCATGGCGGCCCACAATACAAACAAGAATAGTTTGTTTGCTCGTATCCACAAGTCATTGGTAATGGCTTTTGTGGTGGTGTCAGGATTTGTTCAGCTAGTGTGCTGATCCGGGGCCGCGTGTATCCATGATACGGACGCTCCTGACATGGCCCGCTATTTGAGGCTGGGGGATTGGGAACAGTTCAGGGGTTTTACACCCCTACTCTTATTCGACACTGACTGCGATGTCCATGTACATGTACAGTTGTGACTCTCTGTACACGGACCGACGGACCTTAACGCCCCCTCCGAAGGGACGGGATGCTTTCATGATCCATTTGCCCAATTCCAAGATGAACCAGGAGGAGAGCGGATTCTGTATTAATCAATAGGCTGATTATTACAGATCAAATCCAGAATGAAGTACCCAGAATAAATCACAGCAAGTGCCACGACCCCAACGGGATTCGAACCGGGAATTTTGATGGTAAATTTGCGCCAGATGCAAGCACCCTAAACGCTAGACCACGCCGCCCCACACAAGGAAATAGTCTTTTAAAAGACAACCGTCGCTTAGCGATGATTTTAGTAAGTACTTAATATTAGTGTAAAAACTTGAGATCATAGGAAAAAAAATGAAAAATCTTAAAAATGTCCTAACAAAGTGTCGTACATACATAATGACATACACAATGCTACAAGAGCTACATGTGGGCGTTTCACTGAAACACAATCTCTTAAAAAGACACGTTGTTTAGACATTTTTTCAGAAAAATACACTTTTTCAAAACTAGAGTAAGGAAGATTTCAAAAACCTATTATAGTTTTGAGATTTTTCTCTTTTAAAAAAAACCAAAAAACATAAAAACATTGTTTTTTAAAGATTTTTCAATTTTTTTCAGTTTTTTTCATTTTTTTAAGAGTTTTTTCTACTTTTCTTAGCCAAGGATTGCCGCCGCAGGGCTAATATAGTTACTAAACTAGAAAAATCCTCTTTGCTACTCTTTTACGGAATAAACCTCAATATAGATTACAGTTTTCCCGTTATAGGACAATTCGCAACATAGTAAACTCTAGTAAAAATACTCCCACAATGAAGAAAAAAATACACCCACCAATGTAAAAAATACTCCCACATGTTCTTTATACCAGAAAATACTCCCACAATGTATCTCTAGTAAGTATAAGACATACATAAAATACTACGTACTGGAAAGAAGCAATTCCCCATCATCGTGCGACTCTGGCTCGCTTTAATGGAACATGTCGTCGTAGTTATGGACCCGCTCATTAATTACAAGGGAGGGGGGGGCTGGGAAAAATATGGGGGGGTCATGTAAATTTTGATTGGCCCCAAATAGGGGGTGGGGCATGTACGTTTTTTGTATGGAGCTAGGGGGGGGTCATTGTAAATTTTGTAGCTTCCTAAAAAAGAAATTGCAAAACAAAATACACCACACACATGTAGTTAAATCATAGAATTCTGACCTAAAAGACTATACATTTGGCTGGTGTTAACATATGCTGGTAAAGAGAGGACT
>JAMKCH010050780.1:0-65771 GCA_023653785.1 Ophioderma brevispina
TTGTCATAGGTCTAGCTAGCAAAGCTTTTTTGATAGGCCTCTTCTTTATTTTTTATGACATCACTCTTATTCAAATGGGTGAAAAACAATCTGTACTCGGTTTCATAAAAACAGTTTCCATTTTTTCATGATGGCTTTAACAAAAATTTCGCGTTTCCCCCCCCCATTCTGGCAGAAAAAATTTGTGTCCCCCCCTCCAGGTTTAAAAAAATTCATGTCCCCCCTTATCTCCTCCATCCCCCCCTGGCGTAAATAATGAACACTCCCTAAGGATTTAAAAACGTATATAGGTTCAGAACCTTTACTTAAAAAGGTACAGCCTTTAAGGTTCAAGGTCAGGGTAAACCTTACTCCAGAGCCTCCGAATTTTGTGTTGAAATTAGTGTCAATGTTCGCGTGCATTATTTTACAATGTGTGGCATTGGTTCGTAATTAGTGGTCAAGATGTAACAAGGGTCCTACTAGTTCTAGATAGGGGTCCCCAAAACTTGACCAAACCCGGGGGGCTACAGAGCTAACCAACCCAAAAGAATAAAATGCTGTCTGCTTCAGTATGACCAGAGCACTAATTTAACCAGGTGCACAAAATCCTGAGTATTGGATATCTTTTTTTCTCCAAGATAACCCAAGTTGAACCTTATCAGCACTGTAGCCGTGTACTATAGGTCTGAACCTATACAAACTATACAGGTTTTAATCCTTATAATGAGACAAGAAATAATATTTTGACTTATTTGGAAACTACTTGGTACTGACTAGTTGGTACACATGAGTAGAAAATATCTTTCCCTAGGCATCCAAATTGGAAGGCTGCGCTTTCGACCCTCATCAGAGCCAACTAGAAGACAGTCCCTGATGTTGACCTCATATAAATACCACACCAGTGAACAAAGGGGGAAGAGAACAATAACAAACTGATCACAAGGGTAAGGCTACCCCAGTAAGTAAGTTCGGTTCATTAGTCGAGAGGGATCCTTTGAGTAGTATACCCCCATTCAGAGGAATTTCTGCTCATTTGTCCCTATATTAAGGTGACTTATTGATGCATGTAAACAGGCGTTCCACGAGTTTCCGTTCAGTCCAATTAGTGTTCCTGTTCAGAATTGTAGTCTTGTCCCATTCAATGTTATGTTGGTCGTTTCCACACACAAGCTCGCGCGATAGCAGATTTTTGTGTGTTGCCCGTCTATCGCTTTCTGGTGTTCTTTTCGGTTCCTTGTTTCATGAATCTGCCGGTTTCACATTCAATCACCATGTCCACTTTGTCACATCAAATCAATCAATCAAATTTATTTTGTTTCATCACATCATCACATCCACAGTGTAAATACAAGAGATCCAATTATAGTCCAGTAAAAAAATGGATTTTTCACAATGGAAATCAAGATTATATAGGTATCCACAGGAATAGAATAGATGTTGGTCTCCTCTTCACGAGTGGATTTGATGACAATCCCTTTGCGAAGACTTTCTCGTTCTATAACACAGAAAGTGTCGTCCACCTACGTTTTTCCATATGCGTGGTGGATTAGGTGCGGTCATAAGGCTTCCTGCTCAAAGGGCCCCATAAACAGGTAGCATGGTTGGGGAAACGGAGAACCCATCGTTAGCCCTTCAGTTTTTGGGAGTATAGGTCACTTTCAAACATGAAGTATGTGAAGTAGCCTATGTGTCCCCGCTGACAACGGCGTGCCTACTGTTAATTCTCAGGCAAGGTGATCTCGGATAAGTGCAAGCAGCCTCTCAGAGCTCCAATACTAAACAAAACAAAACACAACACACTACTCAAATGGCGACTCCGACCCATAAACTTGAGCGGGACATTGGACTGTTCCTCCTCAGGAGACTCCGCGACAACGACACGACTATCGAGAGTCAGGACTATTGGAGACTGGTGCCCTCTAATAGTTAAGTTTCTAGGTTCTATGGACTATCCAAGATACACAAAGTGGGTGTCCCCCTGCGCCCCATTGTTTTGGCTATTGGTTCTCACTACCAGGATATCCAAGGAGTTGACTTATATACTTCAACCTATGACCGGAAAGACCAGACACCATATCTCTGTGACCCTCAGAAGACTCAGAAGATGCTAGTATCCTTTGATGTGGAATCTCTATTCACATCTGTTTCCCTCTGAGGAAGCCACCTGACATACCTGGCCCGTATCAAGAGCGCGGACATACGATTGACAGGACCTCCTCCACATTGCTGGACGTGTACCTGATGTTGGAAGTTTGTTTGACTACCACATACTTCATGTTTGAAAGTGAGCCTATCTCCCAAACTGATGGGCTAATGATGGGTTCTCTCGTTTCTCCACCAGTGGCTAACCTTTTTATGGAGTCCTTTGAGCGGACCCATCTGGACCGCACCTAATCCCCCGCGCATATGGAAACGTTATGGACGACACTTTCTTTTTTATGGTAGTGGGTGTAATAAAAATGTGCCATTATTGGCTTTTTATCACAATGCGCACGCCCCACAGTACATAAAGCACTGCCGTCAGACCTTTGGTGGCTATGTTCGAGGCGAGGGTTTCTGCGACATTTAATATGAATGACGCTTACTCATGTTATCTAACGCATGCGTTCACGGTCATATCACACGGACGCTGGGAAACCACCGGGACCCGTTGGAGTTTGATATCGTCGTGACGCCTCCCTTCATTGAGAACCTTGGGCAGAGAACAGGAGTCCTTCTAGATGCGACCATGAAGAACAAGTAGTCCCTCTCCTATTCACCACGTTGCTTTGCACACCATTCGCGAAGCTAGAACTCCTGGGTTTTCCTTTTTTTCTTTCTTTTCTATTATCTTATTTCCCCTAGCACTACCTCGCCCGGCGGTCACGTTCACTATCTTGTTGGTTCGCAACAAAACCTCTCACCCGCATTTATCTATATTTTGTGTTTTTGATACGTAACGTCCTTCTCCCGCGCCCCAGCCTGCCTGCGCCAAATGGCGCATAGGGCGGCTCCTATCTCCTTTCCCACGCGTTTCAGGAATATCAAGACATTTGGTAACCAATAGATAGCTATTATGGTCCTCTCTTTCAATATACCAAATGAGTACCAAACTGCCTAGCAATTACGTCACAATGACGTGCATAAAGTTCGGCCTGTCAGCAAACAGTCAATGTTTCCTAACACACAGTGTGAATAGAGGAATTCAATTTTTCGCCAAAAGTTAGGAATATCCGATTTTCATGCGGTTTTTTTTGGCTCGACTTGATGGAAATGACTAGATTTAGATAATGAGAGGCATTTTAGTGCTATAATATGGTTTTTATTTGCTAAAATTGAGAAATAATCAAGTTTCCATTCGCACCCTTTAGTCATAATTCCTCAACATCTGGCCGTCAAGTAAACGTCATAATGGGATGTTGGTACTTATTTTGATACCAATGGAAGAATAAAACTCTAAGCTATCCTGTGGTACCAATTACAGGAATCGGATGTTCAGTAACGAAAATCACGGGGGGGGGGGTGGTAATCACCCGTCACCCTTCGGGAGTTTTTGTTACAAAAATGGCTTCATTTAGACGAGAGTGCAATGCCAAGCGTCTGACTAGAAGGCAGTAGGTAACCATTTTCGAAAGTCTTTAGCATGACCCGGCCGGAATTCGAACCGGCTACCTTCCGACTGTGAGGCGAACGCTATAGCCCACCACGTCGGGTAAATTTGGGTAATCATGTTTTATCAACCGATGAAAAACCTCGACCAACTATCGAGTTATGGCTCAAATGAGCACGTTCAGTTAGTCCCGGCTATACGTTAAAGCGCAAATGACCTACTAATGATTTCCTTTTTGAAAGTACACGGCGTTACAGTACCCGTGATGTAAACATGACATGAATCTTGGAAAGTACCTACCCCTAGGAATATTAAACCTTTCGATATTAAATTTCAGACATCCCGTTATGATAATGTCATATTGATTGAAATAGCTATTTGTGGTGAAGAACATTTCCCGCATTTTACCAATCGGGAACATTTTATTATTCTGAGAATCTGGATTTAGTACGACCCCTAGTTCGTACTAAATAGCCTAAATAATCGTAGAGTAGGCAAATCCTATACAGGTAATTCAGGTCATGTAGCGTTCCAGCTGCATCAGAGATTAGTGGCTACAGTAGCCAACGAATTTATAAACACAATTCTCAATTCAAACACCATTGACCATAAGCCATTGATCTCTATTACGAGGCCGATCAGTATCAAATGCCATTTCCCCTGGGAATTCTTAAAAGCATACAGCCGCGAGTTTAATGTTCAAGCTTTCAAGCCGCACAAATATCGAAAGGCCCGTTTCACAGCGATAAGTTTCTATCCACACTGTAGCAGATGCTTTGCACACGTTTGGGATTCAGAGGTTACTCGTGTCTAATCTGAAAACCTTCCAAAACTTCCTATTAAAACTACCGTTACGACCCCTCTTCATTTGGGAACAACCCCACCCACCACCCCCCCTCACACACACAACACAATACCACAACAACACCCTTGGAAAATGGGTTTTTATATTGAAGAGCAAATTCTAGGATACAAATTGCGTACCTAGGTCAAATTTTTTAAAAATTTAAGTCTCTCCAATAAATGGCGACATGTAGTTTCGACTGCATCGATGCATAAGTGTTGGTACAAACAATTAGGCCATTCGCCATCAAAGGGTTACGCATATTGGCACCAAATGGATACTCCATGGATCAAGAGAGAAAGAAGATGCATAAAGGACATTGGTTACGCCTATCGGCGAAGTAACTGATTTTGCGCAGTTATATTGTCTAATTATACCTTTCAATACTATCGGGTTATGTCAACTGCAAAAGTTGCAACATGTGATTGAAAATGAAGTCACTCACAATTTCTTTTCCTAAATGTCAGTGACCAGTAGATGTACATCGTCTGCAATGACTCGAGCAAATATAGCATAGCTGTTGTATCCAGTAATCCACTCGGTATGCAGAGGCTAAAGCACTTTTTGATCTGGAAAGTACAGAGCCATTGTTATCCAACACAGTGATACCAGTTGAAGGTGCTCATCACCCGATTAAGATTGAGCGATTTTTGTCATGACGCAAAGCAAAAGACACTGTCCTCTTTCACGAATAAAGAAACCTTAGGCTTCTACGGTGCGTTCAATTAACTTTGCGTATATTTCTCATTTCCGGAAAAAGGAAACAAAGATGAAACAAAAAAATCATGAAAGAAAGTTTGTTTAGCAGACTGATGGACCAACATCTTGTGCAGAAGAAAAAAAAACAGAAAACTGGCCGCGTTTTAACCCCATTTTCTATTCAATTTACCGTGTTGTTAGCATAGGTCGCTCGACCCCTTCTTTGTATTTTATAAATACATGGTGGTAAATTGATAGAAATGAGTCGAGCAATTAAGGTGGGATTCTGGTTCTGCACAAAGATGTAGGCACAGCTTTGATCATAAGCCAACATTCCACCATGAGTTTTATTCACATTCGTTTATTTTTTCAAAAATGATTGAAATATTCAGTCAAAAATTATTGACTCCAAGTATAACATCCAAGTTTACTTTAATCGCGAACGAGGCCAGCTCTTGAAATCCAAACTGGGTAGACATTCATATAGGAGTCCCCAAGTATACAAATGAGGTTTTGGCCAGATTCCGTCCTGCGCTACGTAACAACATTCATAACCACCACGAGCCTGACGGAATCAATGGCAATACTTAATGGTGCTACTTGGGGCTTGTGAAAAGTCTACCTTAAACTGGGCGGGCGATGCGAGTCTTTTCGCATGAATCTTTTCAGCTGCATGGATAGCTCTGCAGTTCCAAATAAAACAAAGAGGCATCTTGAAGTGCTTTGGTCCGCTGATAGAGACAGGGTGGATTTACTTATCATTAACGCCCCTATTTGCTTGAGTCATGCAGCATTAGTGTATGTCCCCTGATTCACTGATGATTCAGAAAAGAAAATTGAGATGGCTATTTTATTCATTTTCATGAAAATGTTCAACCTTTACAATTGCCATACCCATAATTTGGTAAATTTGTATATTTGATAGTGGAAGGGAAAATGTTTTTGACTTTGCGAGTATGTAATCAAAATGAACAATTTTCCCTTGATCCCATGGCCAATATGTTTTCAGGAGCCGTTTAAAGAAACTGTGGAGTTGCATTCTAATATTAACAGGAAGCTTGTTCCACAGCTTTACCCAATCACGTTAAATGATCTGTCACCAATCTACGCTTGGTACGACCGTAGCCTTCGTATTTGTTACCATCATAATTACCTGTCCAAACATATTATACAAATTCAGACCATCAGTAAGGCTGATGGAGCCTGTCCGTGAAGAGGGACTTATTACACAGAAGGCTTTGTACCAATGGGCACTTTGTAAAATAAGGGGGTTTAAAAAGTAGAGGGGTAATTTGCAAATCAGTGTCAAATTGTGTTTAAATGTACACCAAGATTTGTTCCATGGTAAGGATATTAAAAAAGGTAGGTTTGTTATAGATGAATGACATGTGGACCAGTCAAACCGTGGGCACAACGAACAAGCAATGCCGGCAGTATTGCGTGAGCCACCCTGCAGGGCTTGTGCTTTTAAATTCGCGCTCAATCGGCATGATAAGCTAATTGAATCTGTAATGTATGGAGCATATTCTTCGCACCGCTCAACAATTCAGTAGACCAGGTGCTAACTGTTTTGTAAACATTGATGTACCCTCCTCATAGTTCGGCACCTTTAGTTACCCGGCTACCGTAAAGTTTAAGGGCCATCCTGGGGCAAAATATCCAATGCTCAGATTTCTGAAACTGGTGTCAAAATTATAGCTCTACTCATACTGAAGCAGAAAATGCATTTAATTTTTGGGTGACAGCTCGTAGACAATAGGAGGTCAAGTTTGGGGACCCTAGACTATGTAGGTTTTTAAATTGTGACATTTTACCCATTAATTACGAAAACCAAATGCCCAAACATTGTAAAATAAGGCAAACAAAAGAAGGGAACAACTTGGAACACCGGATTTCAAAAAAAATTGGAGCTCTGTGTTAAGGCTTACCCCTGGATGAACCTCAATAGGGCTGTACCAGGTTTAAACTAGAAGTCGGAAACCTAGACAAAACTATAGCTTTTTTTCATTTATAATGAGACCAAAATAATGAGTGAAACATTGAAGCAGTAGTTTGACTTGGATTTCAAATACCCTGTACTAATTTACTCCATATTTTACAAAGTTCCCCACATTCCCAGAGATTGGACCCATAAATGTAATGCAACACCCTTAAAAACTATAGAAAAACATATTCAAACATTTCCCAAACTTCGCATTTATAAACCCTACTATTTACACTCGTACAGATTCCTCAACATTACCCCAGGTTTTTTACACACAGATGCAGGAAAAGAGGTGTCACCCAAATTGAAGGCAGATTTTTCAAAAAACTAGGGCTTGGCAAAAGACAAATAAATTTGGTCTTTTCTTGATTCATCTGCAGCATGCTATTTGACATCCAGGTATATCAGATACAGATACACGTTTTGAAGGGTAATTCCACACAATAAACTGGGAATCCTTGGATAAACTGTAGCATAAGCATACGATTGAAAGTAACGTCATGATACCCTAATAATGTCACCGACTGGAGGTATTACATTTAGAAACCTTGCGCGCCTACAATGGAGGGCCCTGCGGAACAGATAGTGAAAATATGCTGCTTGGACCATTTCATGGTTAACCATCGATCGGCTACTTCTGTCAATGAGATATGATGCTAAACAGGCAAGAGTAGTGTCTGTGATACAACACTTTTTTCAAGCATTTAAAACAAAATACCATGGTCAATGGTATCGAAGGCAGTGAAGTCAAGCAATACAAGCAAGACAGCTTTATTAGCCTCTGAGGCTTGAAGGATGGAATTCTAACATGGAGAAGGGTTGTCTCAGTAGAATTGGGCAGATTGCAATGGACTCACCAAGAATCATGATCGTAACATGCTGTATTGACCTGCGGTGGACGCTGCCTTCTAAATCAAATTTAGCAATGAATTTTATATTGGCAACTGACCTATAAGCTCTTAAGTACATCATGCATGGTCCAAAGATATCTTCTTAAGTACAGGGATAATGATAGAATGCTTCAAAGTGTGAGGAAAAAAACAAACTGTCAAAAGTGAAGTGATGTTTACTATCCTGGTGATAGGTATAGATATTTCAAGTTCTGAGCCAGGAAGGAAGTGTGTCCATAGTACAGACCTTGTTTGACATTTGGCCACTCATTTCAGCAACTCAGAGTCTAGAGTGCTTAAAATCTGGCATATGGTCGTTCCATCAGGTTAGGACTCAAAGTGGTGGAGACATTACGCACGGTTCTTGTCCGAGGTATGATAGAAAACATGACTGTTGGATGGACATTAGACACGGTGTCTGTGTTAAGTCTGAATTTCACAAATTTCAAGGTTTTAGACATTTTTATAGTAGAATTTGTCAAAATGATTTGTGTACTATGAGAGGGCATAAAGTCAACAGAACAAAGAAGGAATTATGTTAAATTGTGACCAAATAAAGCAAATATTGCCAGATTTGCGTGGTTTTGACATGGCGGTCTGTTACGTCCGCCTTATTAATTTTGTTATATTATTTGTCACCTCTGTACTAAAATATTGTGTGCAAAAAAAGGGTGACCATAAATATTGACAATTAAATTTGTTCATCAATTTTCAAGGAATGCCCCATTAAATACCCCAACTAATACTTGTAGGTCTTCAGCGACACAAACTGCAACATGGTTAAAAACTCTTGTATTGGTTGTAAATCCCCACACATAGCAGAACCACTAACAAAATGCCAACCCAGATGTATAAAAATGTGGACTAACACGGACACCGCAAAAAATGAACAAATCTACCCATTTCACTTTTATTTGGTAACAAACTTCAACATTAAACTTTGCTTTAGTGCATTTCATACTCTTTCATTGTACACAAAATTATTTTAATCAATTCATATTGTAAATGTTAACAAATAGAATTTTGTGAAATTCAGACGCAACACAGACACCGTGTCGAATGTCCATCAAACAGGCATGTTTTTGTTTCTATCATACCTCGGACAAGACGCGTGCGTCTTTCTACAAACTTTGTCAATTTCTTACACAACCCAAAGGTGCAGCTTACATGAAATAACTGTATCATAAGTAGTGGATAACTTTTGATGATACTAGCCATGTCACACCTTTGAGTCCTAACCTGATGGCGACCCATATACAATAATCCTATCCACATGGAGGCATTCGCATTGACTCAGTCAGAAAAACCATTGGCAGTATCAACGTCTTAGTTCGCACTAGGCAAAGCCCTTGAGCCCCATTCAAAAGACGTCAGCAGTACGTACCATATTACGTTCATAATTTAATGGAATTGTTACTTACACCTCCTACTAAAAAAAAATATTGTTTAGTTAAACGATGGTTAAACAGCTTTTGGATTAGGGCCTTTGCTTCCTTCACCGGCGCTGGCCGCTTATCGAAAAATATGACAAGTTTGAAGGAGACATTACTAAATGTTAGCAGACGATCAATGTAGCAAATAATGCCTGCAAAGGCCTCTATGCGCTAATTTACTTCCACAAAGACATTAAGCTTGCCTGTGAAGTCCAGGTAGTATGCTTCAAAGCAAGTATTTCCGCTTGGTAAAAGAATACCATAGACAAGTATTTAATCTGGACTAGTATTTTCGAAAAACCTATTTACATGACCCAGCATACTCGCGGGTTATTGCAATTTGGTCCAATCTCATTTGGTTTAATCCCTTGGCTACTAAAAATTTGTCTAAACCCATATTGTCTAATACCAATTTCGTCTAATAAAAATTTTGTTCCCATGCCCATTTGGTCTAATATCCATCTGTTCGAATACCCATCTGGTGTAATGTCCATTTGGATGTTAAAAACCAAAACGATTGACCTTGTACATTATACAATATTCATTATCCATCTGGTATTAGACCAGATGGATATTAGACCAGATGGATATTAGACCAGATGGATATTAGACCAGATGGATATTAGACCAGATGGATATTAGACCAGATGGATATTAGACCAGATGGATATTAGACCAGATGGATATTAGACCAGATGGATATTAGACCAGATGGATATTAGACCAGATGGATATTAGACCAGATGGATATTAGACCAGATGGATATTAGACCAGATGGATATTAGACCAGATGGATATTAGACCAGATGGATATTAGACCAGATGGATATTAGACCAGATGGATATTAGACCAGATGGATATTAGACCAGATGGATATTAGACCAGATGGATATTAGACCAGATGGATATTAGACCAGATGGATATTAGACCAGATGGATATTAGACCAGATGGATATTAGACCAGATGGATATTAGACCAGATGGATATTAGACCAGATGGATATTAGACCAGATGGATATTAGACCAGATGGATATTAGACCAGATGGATATTAGACCAGATGGATATTAGACCAGATGGATATTAGACCAGATGGATATTAGACCAGATGGATATTAGACCAGATGGATATTAGACCAGATGGATATTAGACCAGATGGATATTAGACCAGATGGATATTAGACCAGATGGATATTAGACCAGATGGATATTAGACCAGATGGATATTAGACCAGATGGATATTAGACCAGATGGATATTAGACCAGATGGATATTAGACCAGATGGATATTAGACCAGATGGATATTAGACCAGATGGATATTAGACCAGATGGATATTAGACCAGATGGATATTAGACCAGATGGATATTAGACCAGATGGATATTAGACCAGATGGATATTAGACCAGATGGATATTAGACCAGATGGATATTAGACCAGATGGATATTAGACCAGATGGATATTAGACCAGATGGATATTAGACCAGATGGATATTAGACCAGATGGATATTAGACCAGATGGATATTAGACCAGATGGATATTAGACCAGATGGATATTAGACCAGATGGATATTAGACCAGATGGATATTAGACCAGATGGATATTAGACCAGATGGATATTAGACCAGATGGATATTAGACCAGATGGATATTAGACCAGATGGATATTAGACCAGATGGATATTAGACCAGATGGATATTAGACCAGATGGATATTAGACCAGATGGATATTAGACCAGATGGATATTAGACCAGATGGATATTAGACCAGATGGATATTAGACCAGATGGATATTAGACCAGATGGATATTAGACCAGATGGATATTAGACCAGATGGATATTAGACCAGATGGATATTAGACCAGATGGATATTAGACCAGATGGATATTAGACCAGATGGATATTAGACCAGATGGATATTAGACCAGATGGATATTAGACCAGATGGATATTAGACCAGATGGATATTAGACCAGATGGGGGAAAACGCGAAAATTTTTGCCGAAAAAAAGTCTGAATCCCCATTCCCCTGGCATACATAATGACGGCTCCCTAACTGAGCTATCACAGTGCTATACAATTCACACTGTCTGATTTAGGGTGTAATTCGCTCAGGGGGGTCGACTTCGATCGAATACACACTTACAAGACATTTGTTTATTTTCAACATATTGTAAACGTGTAAACCACTAAAGTACCAATATAAAAATCTATCTGATAAAGGGCGGTCGATGGTCTCCTGCTACATCCGTGGGGCAGGATTTCGGGGAACGACGGCGCAGCGGATTATAGCAATGGCAATATCGTGTTCAAATGTCTCGGGCTCATCTCGTAATAGCCAACATATTTGTTTGTGCCCTTGCAAGACACTTTGTTCGCGGTGTGTCGCCTCTTGTGAATGGGTAACGGTGTAAAGAAACCGAGAGTCCATCACACAGTGTCCTACTTCCAAGGATACACGGAATAAAGCGTGATCTTTACGACAATGGGGGTGCAGATGCATAGAGACATAATGCCTAACTTTCCACGCAAGAGCAACGCATTCCGATGTTTCTTGAATTGAAGATGGTGGAATTGTGTCTCTTAAGCATCTGCACCCGCATAAACCTTAAAATCTAAAGTCATTCTTGGTAGAGCAAAGATAAGAAAACTAATGACGCGGTGCAGTACTAAAACATGTATTTACAGTCATAGACCTAATACCTTCAAGTATGTGGACTCTCCAATTGGATTATACAGGTGTGGCAGGAGATAAAATCCTCCCGGGGCTCACAGTCTGGGAATAATGGGTGACATATGGCAATCGATTCGTTGACTCGTCACTTAACATTATTTTTCAGGCTATATTCCGTTGTCGTCTCATGGATGCCTGGACTATTATACCTGTCGGACTATGATTACTTTCACCCGGCATGTTTCCGTAAGGTAAAAGAAAACTCGTTATGTTGAAGGGTGGCAAACCCCTACAACCAACTATAATAGGAGGATTGGTCCCAATGCTCCACAAAAAAGAGCCGAGGACCTCCAGTTCGACGAATCTATTACTAACGCTACACCTAAATGTTTGACGATGTGGCAATGATTTGAGCCAACCTTCAATCTAACCCTTGAGATCATCATACATAGCCTTTGATGGAATTCACTTTTATATTCTTCACAGTCCTACCATCGGCACAGCAGAGCTCAAATTCAGATAAAAGATGCCATACCGCAGGGCTACGGAGATCCTTCTGCCAACATCCCACCACATTATGGTCTAATTAGAATCGATTACCTTTTACCACTACCAAGCCCTGATTGAATTGCGCTTTGTTCTTTATATTACACTTCTCTTTATAACTCTTTTGTCTGACGGGTATCATTTTTATACTTTAGTCTATGTTTTGCTATCAATAATGAACTACCATCGGAGTTTAGGTACAACGCAAAACCACTGCGTTTGGTCATTCTTGATCGTAGAAATCACCGTCTCATGTCTTTTATTAGACGTCTCCATATTCGGAATCACTGACTGCAATGCGGTTACCATTAATTACGGCCATGTGGTGCGGTTTTACAGTGACATTAATAGTCCCAAGAAGAACGCCCGAGGAACTATGTCTGGTAATTACACATCTTGCTGTATCTCCTACTAGAAAACCAAAACCTGGGTTTGTAACTATGCTCACAATATCTTTGCGAATTTCCCGAAGACTTTCCCCTCTTTCAGACGTATTAATTGTACGCTTGCGATTGTAGCGGGAAGAAGCAGGGTACATCTCAACGTCTGCAGAATTGGCTACCAAGATGGTATTGTCAGTCATCACTGCCACGTCACGGGGTTGGTTAGAACTGAGGTTGAACACACCTTTAAACTGTTTGCCCTCCTTTTCGCACACTGTTACTTGATTCCTCTCCGAGTCGCACACTGCAACTATATCAGTTCCACATGCGATACAAGTTGCATTCAAAAAATGTCCAAACTCGTAGACTAGTTTCAGTACCAGTTTTGAACTTGGTCTTTGAATATCCTGCGCGGGACTAACTATTGCTTGCGTGTTTGAAGTTACATTGGGTTCATCGTTAGATAAGAGTTTCACACTGTCAGCGAGATTTTGACCTACAAAAGAATCCACGCCAGACTGTACATCAAGTTCCTTTTGCAGAGATTCACATTCAGCACGATTTTCAGATACAATATGGGATTGTGGATTGGTCTGATGTGTGCGATAATCCGCTTTTACAATGACGTCAGCTGCACCAGATTTGGCAATGGGCTCGAGGTCTTCTATATCACACTTTTCCCGTTTCCTAATTTTAAAATGTTCTTTACCGTCAGCTTCTGCTTCCGTGATTGATCCGGGTCCTTCCACCGTCCACAGAGTAACACAACAACTTTTTTACCCAGAATAATGTTTGTAAACGGAGAGAGTAACAATAAATGTGTACAGGCATGGCGTTTTGATACTAAGTGAACACACTTCTTGGTCACCTCGAAGTTCGTCTAGTTTCATGACCGCTGTGTAGTTTTCTATGATTTCTAACTGTTCCGCCGACGCATGAATTGCATTGAGGGTATCTAATTTGTTCTGAAGTATTTTCTTGTCGTCTTTGATGATATCTAGGTATGGTTGCTGACTTTCACATATTTTCAGGTTCTCCCGTAAATGACGCCCTTTTTCTCGAATGCTTAAAACACAGTGACTCACACATTTTCTTATTTTTTCGCGTTCAGTCCTCACTGATCCGTTGAAATCATCTTCCATCTGATCAAGTTTATCCAAAGTTTCTCGGCAAAGTTTTTCTTTCAGCTCAGCTGCTTTGACTAGTTCTTCAATACGTTGCTTTTGTTGGTTAATTACCTCGTCCTGTTCTTTCACGTCGTGTTTTAGATGCTTTGGAACAAGACATCGCTGGCAAATGGGCTTTTTGCAAGACAGACAATAAAATAGCATGTTTTCTGACTTGTGCCGGGGACATTCATCCATCGGTGTTCACTATCGGAGTGCATTCCATCCAGACTTAACTTAACTTGCGTGTAATCGCTCTGCTTTTCCGCAAGCTTCTTGAGTCTCAGGTTTGTCTTGTATTCGGAAATCCCACCATCGGGAACTCTGTTTTCTTTTCTGCATTCTGGACATTTTATCGTGAGCACGCCGTCCTCAAGTACCTCTTTCTCTACCTTATGCAGACATACTTCGCAGCAAACGTGTTGACAATTTGGCAAATCTTTTGGAATATTGGGTGCTTTTAATAGCTCATAGCATATTGGACAGATCAGTTCATCCTTGGCTATGTTGGCAAATGACATGTTGGTATTTCAGTTTGCAGTTGTTGCAGTCGAAGTAGCCTGTTCATGCTGTTCCTGAAACCGAATTTAGCCTTCGAATCGCAACTCCATTGGCATGGTGCATTAAAAATATGCTGTATCACTGCAGGTTTTTGTTGTATTGAAACAAATTATGATCGTGCGGGACAGCATGTAAATCTTAAATGAACTGTGAAGTGGTTCCGTGTATCTTGTACAATTATACTCTATGCTCAGTGATCCGTACAGAGAAAAGAAACATAACCTGTGTGTTTATTTCGCATTACTTAACTTACAGCATTTATCGAAAATAGTTTTAATAATTTCTATTTCCTCGTAGCTTCATGCTCTATATTTTCAAATGCAAAAATCCAGCCCTAGTTTGGCGAAGCCTTAATTCTCCAAATGAGATAAATATTAAAAGAATTTCATCTTGGTCTCTACAATATCCCATCAGACCGATGATTGTGCGGGTATAATCTTTAAGAAAACTCCCTCAAAAGAAGACTTAATTTCGCATTCTTGGTCTGTATGTACTTGATAAACTTTTTTTTCTTTCTGGTCCCATGCCATGTGCATGTTAAAACAAATGATTTGGCTCGCACATATTACATTTTTATTGCAAAAATTACAAATAAATTTCTTCATAGGTTTTGAAATCATGAGTAACAAAGTAAATCTGGCCTACTGAATTCAACGACTATATCCCTTCCTCTGTATTTCATGAATAGTAATTAAACTTTCACAAATTTGTGTGTGGTTTTTGTATTGTTAATTCTTTTGGGAAATGCGTTTGTTTGAAGAAATTTGTTGATACCATTTTATCCTATCTTTGCCGAGGTTTATCCAAGTCTCTCGAAATGAGTTCCCTAATAGCAAAGGTAGATAACCCGTCCACAATAAGTATGTGGAATTTTGGTGAAGGCTATTGAGAATATAAAATAGATATTGATGTTTACAAGCATTCCTTTAAAGGTCCCTGATCCTCTGCTGATATTGCCTGAGATTAAAATTTACAGTAATGTGAGTTCATTTCATTACGCATGCGTATTTGGTATCGAGCTTGGCTTGCTTGGATGAACACGAAATAATCTTTGGCTGTGCATTAAAATGCGATGCTGTCCTTATTCAGGAAAATGGCGGATTTCGTACCTATAACATGCCCATCATGTCATGTTTTATTCAGACATCCGCATGTTCCAAAGGATCTCCCAGATTGCGCCCATGTGTGCTGTGCAGTTTGCCTACAAGGCATGCTGGACGACATCTATTCACCGTGCAGGTGCCCTGAATGCCAAGCAGATATAACAATTCCTAGTGGCGGAGTTGGTGAAATGAACACGAATGTTAGACTTCAAAAACTTGCTGAGATGCAGGATCAGTCTGCTGAGAAAGAAGCGCAACAAACTGCGGAAGTTCACGAAGACGTAACTTTACAGAAATACGAGGAAAGCATCATTGACCTACAAAAAGAAGACAGAGGAAAACCTTCTGTTCGAAAGGATCTCTCGGACTGCGCCCATGTAAATATTCCTAGTGGCGGAGTTGCTGATGAAATGCACATGAATGCCGGACGTCAAAGACTTGCTGAGATACAGGATCAGTCTGCTGAGAAAGAAGCGCGACAAACTGCGGAAGTTCATGAAGACATCACTGTACAGAAATATGATGAAAGCGTAATTGACCTACAAAAAGAAGACAGAGGAAAACCTTCTGTTCGAAAGGATCTCTCGGACTGCGCCCATGTAAATATTCCTAGTGGCAGAGTTGCTGAAATGGACATGAATGACAGATGTCAAAGACTTGCTGAGATGCAGGATCAGTCTGCTGAGAAAGAAGCGCGACAAACTGCGGAAGTTCATGAAGACATCACTGTACAGAAATATGATGAAAGCGTAATTGACTTACAAAAAGAAGAAAGAACAAAACCTTCTGTTCGAAAGGATATCTCGGACTGCGCCCAAATAAATATTCCTAGCGGCGAAGTTGATGAAATGAACACGAATGAAAGACGTCAAAGACTTGCTGAGATACAGGATCAGTCTGCTGAGAAAGAAGCGCGACAAACTGCGGAAGTTCACGAAGACGTCACACAACAGAAATACGAGGAAGCATTGACCTACAGCAAGAAGAAAGAGGAAAACCTTCTTACAAAAAGTGTAAACAGCATAAAGCCGAAGATTTGGTTTTTTACTGTCAAAACTGTGATGAGCAAATATGTCAGCGTTGTCTCGTACCGAATCATTTGCAACATGATGTCAAAACCCTGGAGGAAGTTGGTGCTCTGTACAATAAAAGGGTCCGCGAAAAACGAGATGCAGCTTTAAGGCGTGCAGAGCAATGGAAAGAAAGTCTGGTGAAACTCAAGGACCTTGAAACTCAATTTCAAATAGCCTGGGACGAAGAGTTTAATAAAATTGACAAGTGCATCGAGGGATACACAGATAGGATACAAAAAGAAGGCATGCGACTCACACAAGAATTAGAAAAAAAGGCTCGTCCTCAAGCCGAAGCAATTGCAGCAGATAAGGCACGCTTACAAAAGCAAATGGAGACTATAAATTCCGCAGTGAAATCATGTGATATGACTTCTATTCAATCTTTGACTGGTCCTCAGCTCATCCAACAGCAATCATTGATAATATCACGGCTGACAAAGGTTTGTGAAGACACGAAGCTCTGCAGCCTCAACCGCAATAGGAAGATCATTTTTCACTTTGAGGAGCGTTCGACTAACATGACTTCTTTTCCAGAAAATATTGGTAGACTTGTTCAAGTACCTGAACTTAAACTCTGTCAAACGATTAAGGAGTTCTCTATGCACACGCAATTGCATCCACATCAAGCGGCAGCTTGTTAGTTGGCGACAAGGAGGGAGGAAAAGTAAAGCTGTATCGCAAGGAAAGTGGGAAGTACAACCTGAGCGACGAATTTACGTTGCCAGAACCACCAAAGGGAGTTGCTGTGACGTCAGATAACAAATGCTTGATATCTGATGGTAAACTTATTTTGGTGTATTCAATATCTGGTGAATCTCTGGGAAAGTTCGGTGTCCTTACGCCTGAAAATCTCAATAGCAATGGACCTTTACTTGGAGTAAAAGGGAGAATTTTTTCCGGGCATCAAGAGAAATCCATGATTACCGAGTACGATTTGTCTGGCAAAGTAGTGAGGTCAATCGATACTCACTACATTCCGCACAGCTTTGATCTTGTCAGTAGCACAAAGATTGCCGTGGGAAGTGAAACAACAATTTCTGGTTTGGAAGTCATCGATTTTGAACAACAAATACCCAATCATGTCCGTTTGTCATGTCACGTGGATGTAAAACTTCCCCTTAGCGTAGTGTATGACGATAGATCAAAATGTCTGTTTGTGTGGTCGCTGTCAGAGGTTCATCAACTCAGCCTGGGCCAATTTAAAGTTGGGACAGGTAGTATTGATCAATTATGCAGTGTGTGACAGGGTTGCATTTTGTCGCGGCATTGCCAAAGACTTCGCCACCTCGTGCCATGACTTTCACTGTCCCGATGGCATGCTTGCTGTTTGCAGAGGAGGTCAATCAAACTGTATTTCTGTGTCGTACATATAAAAACAATCTCTCACATTTTATTATTTACTAAACCGAATTTGTAATCGCAAAGAGCTCATTAAAAGTGCTCCCAATCTATTTAAAAACCTTGGTGTTTTAAGGACTAAATTGTTGTGTTATGGCATCCGCGATCAGCCAGCGTAGACTTAGAGTCATTTTCAGGACAATCATACGGCATCATCAAGTGATTACATCATCATCGTGTTTAAGGGCCTTAGGATTTCGACCAACTAGATTGAGAATAAATATTTGTGACCATGAGCTAAAATATGGGTTTGTAGTGTCATAAATATAAGTGGGAAACAAAAAGTACCGGTTGTTGAAGAAGATGGTAATTTCATATAATAAGGAATACTGATATAATGCATAATCATGCATAAATCATTGAGCTTTTTTTTAATGATTTTGAATTTGCTGATTAACTCCTTGTCCTTTTCGAAAAAAAATGATACCACCTGGGCGATCACTGCAAAAAGGGTGGTTAGCGTTATTTTGCTTGTTAGAACTAGGGGCAAATTTCCCCCCTACAAACAAGTCGCTCGTAGTTTTGAAGAAAAAGTGCAAAAAAATGCGTTGCAGTTAAAGGGATGTTAGGGACTATAATATTTAAACAGAAAATGGCGAAAAAATATTAAATAGGCACGTCAACATATTAACGAATAACATGTTTGTATATTAAATGTTTATAAATCCAAGCCCCAAAATATATGTCATATTGAGTAAACAAAAAAAAACCACCTCCCCAACTGTGCCAATTGGGAATCGCACACATGTACCTGTCCGAGAAGAACCATGACTTGTAAAACATACTTGTCATGAAACTTTCAAACCGACACAACGTAATGAAGATATATAAAAATATAGTTGAGTGACAAATCCTATATAGTAACAGGGAATTCGGTTTCACGTAGCGCCCCATCTACAGTCGGGACCAGTGGCTGCAGTAGCCACACAAGCCCCATGTCATCTAGGGAAATTGCGTCAGTGTAAGTATAAAGGTAATGGCCACAATTTACAAATCGCGCAAGTCGCCTGAAATCTGGCCGAATATGGACCTCGCACCTAGGAAAATCTTGAGAAATTTAAGATATTTTTGCGGAATCGGTAATTTTAAGTTACTTCATGCATTGTTCACCAGTGACATGCACTCCAAAAATGTTGAGTAAAAAAGGTCACAACCCCTTTCTGTTGGGTAAAATCTTAGTAAAGTTGAGAAATTTACACAAAGCTGAGGATATTTTACCCAGCAATGACATGATTAACCCAACAATGACTAAGGTTTACCCACAATGACTAAGATTTACCCAACAAGTCACTAAGGTTTATCTCAACAATGCTCTTAAGATTTTATCAGAGAGAGTTGTGTCCTTTTTACTAAACATGAGTAAATATTTTTTACAGGGGGGGCTTCCAAACGAATAGTACAATTGACATTCAAGCCACATTTAGCATTATAAATTGTACAGCGCCCATGTGAACTCCAGGTACGAGGATGTCAGTATCAAATCCCATTTTGATAAGTCTTAATGGCACCGCATTTTTGAGATTAAATGTTCAAGCTTCCAGGCAAACATTGTAATGCCGTTTCGCTTATGATGACGGCAAATCCGAACGGATGAGATTTCTGAAGATTGCTCTAGGCCTACATAGATAATTGACAGTTTTGATTGCTAACATGCGAAACTTTATTACGTCATGCGGAATAGTTGAAGAAGCGTCCTCTTTGGTATTCAATGGAAAGCGGAGGATCATAGCTATCAAGAGGAAGGTTAAATGTTTCAAACAATGCATTTTCCAATACATTTTTTGCTGTTGCACTGGTTTTTGTTGTGGTGGTTTTTTTTTAAATGAATTATAGTGACAAAAAGTACCAAAAATGAAAAAGAATTCATCCCAATTTGCAATTTAAGTACTTTTTGTCACTCTATAAATTCATGTGACAAACCAGTGCAAAAAACTGCATGGGAAGGAAGAAAGCATTGTGGGAAGAATGTTATACCTCCTCTTATAGCGATCCATGGGATACTCAAATCACGTGTCTGTGTGTTGATATTCCTGTGTCGTACTAGGGATGTTCGTACCTCTCTCCTAAATACGGGGTGGTTGAAACCTCAGCGTCATACTTGGGATCACCTGCATTATTAATATAACCAGGGGGAAGTTTGTTTGTGAATGAAAGGGGCGTACAAACGTCAATTAACATACATTAAATAATTTGTGCACCAAAAGGTTTTTTTGCAAGGCGGAAAAAAACTCAAGGGGTGTGCAACCACCCCACACCCCCTCGGTAGATGAAGTTTAATATAATATTTGACGCGAAAAACAGTAATGTACTCCGAGTGGAGTGCTGGGATAGTATCTTCTTCGTACCCACTATGCATACTGCAATTAAGCCTAAATGATTTGACCTGAAATTGTGATAGGCCAAAAGAGCAGCTGACTGGCTTAGTTGCAGTGTCTGGCAATTGCTGCGAGTGCATAGCAAATAGCAATTGTCATGCATACCAATAACAAGGAACACAGCACATTTATTATGTTGTTTGCTATCACTATTGGTGTCCTTTTGCACTGTTTATTGAAAAACAGTTATTCAATATATTTTGATATTTTTTTTTTTTTTAAAAATCCAATGTGTATTACACTTATAATGAAAAGTCATAAGAACCGAAACTTTGTATAATCTTACAATATTAGTAATTCATTTGTAGGTGTGCATTTTAGTTACAATAAAGTGATAGTCCCAGGTAATAGTATTTCCCTGCGGCAATTTCTAAAATCGTGGTTTCAGCACAAATTTCAGCATATACACACACTGGCAAAGATGAACCTTTGACTTGATAACTTGTGGTTGTACATCTCACGCAGTATCAATGACTTTAGATTTCCGCGTTTTTTATTGCCCATCTTGTGGACACACTTTTAATATAAATATACCACGGACGTTTTGCAGTTTGAAAAGATACATAACCCGCATGAACACAGTACAGAAAGTAGATCAAATATTTATTTCAATGCCCGTATTGATTACGATGCCCGGGTATGACAGTAAGGTTAGGCCGTAGAGGTAATCCTTAAAGAGACAGGAACCGTTCGAATGACATATTGCAGATACATCTACACTCTAATGGGTACTTCAAGAAGGCATCTAATTGACTGCTTCATATATTTGCCCATTTGCCCCATTAAATGCGCTCTGAGGCTCCTACTGCTGTTACTGAAGCACTCAATAGAAATGGGTTTTATATGACTATTTCCTCGACACAGGAGAATGTTATATCAACCATCTGACTTGTGAAAAAGCCTTTGTAATTGCACCAGTCTTGTTTGATACCATCACAACATTCCAGTTTGGTTGAACTTGAACCATAAGAGGGAGAACTTATGTGTTCGACGAACGAAACATGTTGAAAACACTTTATGCTGTTCAATTACGGTGAGAACTTAAAAAGATGAAGATTACCGCTCATTCAGTCATTAGTTCATTAGAAGATTGCCATGACTCTTATCAAGGAATGTGTGAAGAGTTCAATAACGACTAAACGAGGTCAATGCTTGAATGTTCCTAGACATATAGCTTAACCGATTTAAGATAGTAAGTAACATTCAACCGAAGTATGTAGATATCTGTAGACCTCCTAGATGATAGTCAGCTTCGAAGTCCAAACCACTCCTCAAAGTTTCGAATTGTAATATCTCCAGAAAATCTTTGCAGATACTTTACAATTTTGTATCTTCGTTGAGCATTGAATGAAACTCGATGCTTGATAGCGAATCAGCCTGAAAACTAACTCAAGACCCGACCAAATAGTAATCCTTACATGTAACAAACCAAAAATGCATCTTATCTCATACGAACTTCAAAACTGAAACTGCAACTGTACTAGACTCGCATTTGGTAGTTTTATGGGGTGCCCAGATATTGCATCTGCGTGCAATACGGTGGCAGTGTGCGACAGCAAAAGACAGCAAGTAACCGTATATAAGATAGAAAGCCATCACATTGAAGCCAATTAAATCTCACTTCCAGACAATCCCGCAGTGTAAGCTGTGATTGGAGGATGGTAATATCTTGTGTTGCCAATTAGCAATCTGGAGCATGTTCTCTGTCAACATCTGTGTTACAATTGCAAGACCACAGTTTCCCACTGCTGATATGGGTGCAGATCCTGACATTCACAGAGAAATTGTAAGCGTGGGGTTCAGAATCATACAGTCCAGGTTTCTTCGTAGGAGACGCAGCAAGGTTGGTTATTACTCAGCACAGTGATTCGGGCGAACTTCTTGGAACCATTCGCATCAATGTAAGACCATTCTACATGACACACTTAATAGTCACCGTATGGCATTTAGTGATTTCCAAAGTGCTCAGTCGTAGAAAGGATATTAGGGTGAGGCTACGCTCTTGAAATTGACCACCTTAGGTTTGTACTTCGATCCTCACTCAGGTGATGGTTCCTTACTCATAGCAAGGAAGATCACATCTAGGACGCATGACAGCACGAAGATAGTGGTTGTAATAACAGTAACACTCTCTACACACATGATTCTGGGCACGGAAAAAAGGCGATGAAAAATTGACCATCACCCTAGTTTTGGGTCGTTTTAAGCGACGACTTAGTCGCCAGGTGGCTGGTGTTTCCTAACTGACTTCGACCTCGCTGTTGCGGATGCAAGACTTCAGTTATGAGACTCTGCCTGTTGTACTTTTCAAGTAAAATTTAATGGGTACACCTATAGGTCCTTATCTTCATTTCTTTGAACAGATCGCCCATTTTTATGATGCCCGCTAAGCTAAATGAATGCTAAAACTTAAGTATGTATGAACGCTAGACTTTGAAATCTTTCCTTGTTGTGATCTTTATTCCAGCGGAGATAATTATAAATTCATAGTGGATAAAGCCCCCAAAATTGCAAATAGCAAGATATCAAGTCATGTACAGAGTTGGGTTGTCGCAGGCATTACAAATTCCATTGCACTATGAGCTAGTAAAAACTCATTCCCTTGGCACAGTTCCGTAGCTTTCATTCACCAATGTCATTTATGAACATACACCTCGGTTTTTTTTGGTATATATAATGGATCCGTGAGGGTCACACGATGTCGTTCATGTCAATGTATTACAAGTACACATCACTAACTGTGTCGCATGGTATAGAGCTTATGTAATTTCATAGTGAATTATAACAGAGTTCAGAATCTAGAATATCACACTAATAATTCACTTAAAGTCCCTAACGCAGTCCAGAAACCTAACTTTGATTGGATGACGCTAATACCTCACGTGGAAAGGTTCTCAGTTATTCAATGAATGATCTACCCGTGGTCTTGAGATACTATTATTTGTACTATGCCCATATAACGCAAGCATGTTTTACTCTAGTAAGCCTTGCACTTCTGCCCTGGAAGATTGTTACGAAAATTAGCTTGTAATCAATTAGCAGCCAATCTAGCGTGACTATCCCTTTGTGATGGAACAAAGTTTGGAAACAATAGAACAAAATTGAGAATTGAGAGTATCATAATGAACAGATTGAACGTTGTCAAAACGCTAGCAAATGACAGAATTTCGAAGGTAAACACTCGCTCTGGAGTTTTCAGTTGCGAAAACATGTTCTTGTACTTGGCAACTTTTGTACCGGTTGAGCGTGGCCCACTGGTCAGGATATTCCCGGGATATTCGCCTGTTGTGCAGAAGGTCCCCGGTTCGAGCTCCGGCTGGGTGTAATAATTGGGTACTAAATTCTGGAATTGATTTGTAGGAACTATCAATTAAACTGAATTCCGCTCTCCCCGTGTTCATTGGGCAAACAAACCATGAGAATACCCCGTCCGTCGGAGGGGATGTTAAGACGTCGGTCTCCATATACATGGAGAATCCCGCCTGTATATGTAATCGCACCCAGTTTCGATAAGTGTAGGGTGAAACCCTGGGCTGTCCCAATTCGTCTGGACCCTCGCATCATTGGAAAGCATTTTCTGACACAGAATGACTACCCGCGGCTAAATAGAACAAAAAATAAAGTAAGTGTTCCCTTACACTACTGTGTGTGTGAAGCCATAGAAGCCATATATTGGATAGGATGATTGATTTAATTGAGCAAACCGTTTGCAGTGCAAGGCCTACACGTTCGTATTTGTGTGGACAACGAACGCGATAGCCGGATGGGCCTACACAGTTCGTATTTGTGTGTACAACGACGTGAAACCTCGTAAGATGGTTTTTTACATCACAAAGAGCTTTAAACTCAGGCTCAAGTCTTGTGACAAATGGACATTATGTTTTTTAATTTATATGTACATCCATTTAAAACATAGCGGCGGTCCATCGAAAAGAGGTTTTATCATCACAAGGGATTTTGACTCAGGTTCAAAGTCCCGTGACAAAGGGACAAGTATATTTTTTATTAATCCTTCATGCATAGTGTCGAGGGTATCACATGATGTAAGGAATGCTAATCTACCAAGTGCTCAATTGCATAGCCGCTAATCTACCAATAGCTCAGTTCAGTAGCCTTGAGTGCACGTGTATAGCACATCGACCATTCCTGTTCTGGGTATCTAAAATACAGGCTGGCTGTAATTTGCTCATATGGGGAATGAAACTGATTGAACTGCTCCATGGGAATGAGATTTCATAAGCTCATGTGTATGTTTTTATTTGGTAGTACCGAATTTAAAAAGGTCGAAGATGTTCTTGGAGTGGCTACATTATTAAGTTCAAATATTCTGTTATTGCACCATATAGCTTCAAGAATTTGGTATCTAAATTTATTAAAATAAAATTTCATGAGCCGCTTTTGATTAATTCAGTAAATGGAATGTTTGATGATCGTAATGGTTGTCCTAACTACTGCAAAAGGATTAAGTGGTACTATATGTCTTTGCCTGTATCTAATATTTTGATGCTTTTATCACTACATCCTATAATTCAAGCTAAATTATATTCGCTTTAGGGGCTTCGGCGATCATAAGTCCCACCCTCCTTATTTATGCATGCATATACAACACGTTTTGTTAATAGTTATTGGTTTACCTCACAACCGGATTAAGTCATATGAATTGTAATAGATCTTCAGGTGAGGGCCAAGCAAAAATGTTGGCCTCACTCCACGCCAGCTAAAAGTCTTATTCATTTTCTTTTCAGCATGAATAGGATCGTCCGAGAAACTTGTAACAAATTAACTGAATGAAAATCACCCACCTATAGAAGTCGTCTGAGCATGTCGTATATATGTACATGCTTGCGTCGAAAGTGGTGTTGTGACAATTAGCGACCCGGGTCACTAATTGACCCCCTGATGAATTCTCAGCTGTACGGAATAAACTGCAGAAATATGCCGTTTATTACGTACACGTCTGATGAATTCCATCATGGTCCACTATAGTGACCCAGGGTCACTATGTGCCCAGTGTCGCTAATTGTCACAACCCGCGAAAGTGGCCTAGCTGCCATTCGATAATTCCGTATGGGCTGAGAAAAGACTACGAACTATTCAACCAAAATTATCATGAAATCCTCATATTAATAAAGGGGCAATAAAGGTAGCGCAATTTACTCTATTGCAATTTGTGTAGAAGAAAATACAACAATTGTGTTCTTAATTGCCTTCGGTGGTGTGTGACTTCCAAGTCCACACCCCCTCCCGTTTATTTTTTTTACTTATGGCCTTGTGAAAATAAGCCCTTTTCGAGTTCAGACATCGCATGCGCAGTCGGGTTCGGGTGGTCAAGTGGAAATTGGCTTTTCCGGTCAGCATAAGTATCGGAAAATGCATTGAGCCATGTCAGAGCAGACGACATCTGTAGCGAATAACTCGGATTTGAGCAAAGATGCAACACTGTAAACCAAACTAGCATTTCTATAAGCTTCTATATAAGAGGCGGGTTGACGCAGCGTATCTTCCCTCGCTTTTCACCAATGAGGTCTCTGGTTCGATCCCCGGCAGGGGCTCGTTCTCGGCGGCTTTATGTGCATTGGTTTCTCGATCCATAACTGTTCGCAGGTTTTCTCCGGGTACTCCGGTTTCCTTCTGCTTCTAAAATCGAGCTTCTTGACATAAATCTGTTCTGGTATATGGTTTCTCACTTGGTTCTCTGATGTGCTGAGCACCTTTCATGCCTGCCGCACAGCGCCTTGAGTACGTTTACGTGGATTATGGATATGTCGCGCGTTAACAATATTCAAGTTATTATTATACAGTGTCCGTGTGACTGAGTGTCCTACCACCCATCAAGTCTATTGTGTTCTCCATTGAGTGCTGTATGGCATCATTTGTTTCAGCACTGTACTGTACAAAATGGCCAAAACGGACAGAAATTACAGCACAGTAACCTGTGAGAACCAAGCATTTGCTGATCACACAAAACCCCAAGATCGGGATCAACTCAAATTTTATGAAAAAGCTTTTCTCAAGGATATCTAGTGAACCATGAATAAACAGAAGGTGCTGGAATCATGAAATGCACCTTAAACAACATAAAAAAATAGGAAAGGGAAACAAAAAATAATAAGCCACAAAATGTGAAATCCTTGGTCAATACAACAACAATACAAGACTAATTTATGAACATAAATACTACAATGGCATTATAACCATGCAAAAATATCAACTTTGAAAAATCTAGAGGGCGCACTATTTTTCAAATGTGCCAGTGTCTCTTTAAGATTGTACTTTTTAAAGACCGTTCACATGCCACTAAGCATTACTTTTTAACATTCAAAAGATATTCTAGATTGAGAGATTCTCTGAAATTTGTACTTATTTGCAAATTTAGCACAAATAGGGCAACTCAGTTGGTATGAAATAAGTTAATATTTTTTGCAAACTTTTTGAAAAACTAACTTTTAAAAATGAATACTAATTGTGGTATGCCTAAAAACCCTAGAACCCACAATCACTGCCGTCTTTTGAAAACCTCAGCGCATTTGCTTCGGAAATTTCTGTTCATTAGTGCATAGATAACAGGATTCTGGATGCAACTCGAGAGATGGAGATTTAACAGAATCGCAACCACAGATTGGGTACTTTCTTTGGAGAGCCTCCTCAATTCTTCCTCATCCAGCTCTGAATAAAAGCTGCCAATTACAACTGCTGGGATCCAAGATGCAACAAACATGGCAGTAGACCAAACCAACATCTTAGTGGCAGCACTGATGTGGTTTCGACCACCGTGTTGAATAGCCTGTGGCAATGCAACGCCTCCGACTCTGTTATTGAAGTGAACAGCCATTCTCCGTCTAAGGGCTTGGTTTTGTCTGCGCATGAAAAGGATCATTTTGACATCAAGTACAGTGATCAAGGCTAGTGCTCCAAAGAAGAATATGGATCTGAAGATTGTTCATTTTTGAAAATCTACATACTACACCCTCTCCAACAATGCTAATAAAGAGATCAAAATTGAGAATGATAACACTGATGCCATTAAAAGAGAGATGCAAAGAAACCCAATGGCTGCAAGTATCATGTTCCGTGAGACCTGTCGGTTGACCACTTGACGGCGATAAATTGTGTAATATCGGTTAAACGTGATGAGTCCGTTCAGACACACATTGAAGTAAATAATGGCTTGAGGTATTATGGCATGTACCTTACAGAGTATGACTTGAGTAGTAGAGTTTGCATTTGTAAATAATGAGGTATCCGAATTGGCATTGAGGACAAGCAAGACAAATCCAAGATTCCCAAACAGGCAAGTGAAAAGATCCGACACAGCGAAGAGCAAAATGCAGGTAACAGCACCGGTCTTAATGACAGATCTTCTTCCATATACATACAAAATGAGAAGGCTCAAGGGTACACCCAAAACTGTTATGCATACCGCATAGCTTATAACAACTCTGCTTATAGTGAGAACCATTGCAGCACTTTGCTTTTTTAGAGTATTCTGATTCAGGTATAATTCAGTAAAGCTGTGTTGGCTGAAGAAATTTATGATCAACTAAAATGTGTTTACTCTGCAATGTACTGCTTTTGATATATGTTAGCCCCAACGTTTCTGTTAACTCTACTGCAGGAGAATGTGGAAGCAATGGCGCTCGTACAACAGAATTTCCAAGGGCAAAAATTCCACAAGAGGTTTATGTTTCACTTAAAAAGTACAACGTGAAACCAGTCTTTGGAATGAAATTCAATCAAATTTCAACTGTAGCCAAGGAAAAAGAAAGCTCAGATTGACTGATGTTGCAGGAACAGAATAAAAAAGTTGCTGAGATTTGTGATGCCAATCCATATACACTCCTTCAGATTTTGTCCAGGTACTGCAAGATCTTTAAGTCGAACTGTACCCATTGAAGTCTCCTTGGTTGTGCTGTTGTTACATGTAAGCTGACGCCCTTTATACGTGAGAGGCAGCAAGCCATAGTGTCTTGATCTTCTAATGAGTGAATTTATTCAAGGTTAAAAAAATTCTTACCATTCTTTCGTCCTTTTTAATAAGAAATAGGAAAAATAGTAAATTGACAAAATCCTGGGTTTATCACTTAAAAATCACATTATGTATATTTTAGGGATTGGTGGAAGAATAGGGCCCACACCATTATCTAAAGAATTTTAAAGGAAAAATGGGATTAAGTGTGATTAGAGTACTTAACTAATGTATTTCCTGTTCATTGCCCTCGTCAATTATATCAAATGTACAAGTATAATCCTCTCTATCTCTCTTTTTGTCCGTGTATATATTTCTTTTATTGTACAGATTAACTGATTTGTATCTCATATAGTAATTTTCTCACCGTTACTCATAGTAAATATAATCTTGTATCTGTAAATATCATCTTGTTATCATATTGTTATGAAGGTCTGCTTGGAAAACAGTGCTATACTAAGAGGTTTGGATAGAGTCGTCTTCTTCAGAGCTTGATTATCAACATTCAAATCTATTCTTATGGTGACCCCGTGCGGGTTCGAGGTTTAGAATAGGCCCGCTGTCCCCTCCCCTTGCATGTCGTAGATGCAACTAAGGGCAACTCGTCTGTTATCTGAACAGACAAGTTGTATTTAAATTTAAGGCTTTGTAGTATTATGAGATTGTATTATTATAAGATGTATTATTGTATGATTGTATTATTATAATATGTACTTATACTTAAAGGCTGACTCAGAGATTTCGAAATATAATTATTTTGAGTAGAAATTAAAAATAGTCATCTAGAACTAAAGATAGTTACCTTAAAAGTTGGAGATGAATCGGATTTTCCGTTTTCATGCAGTAAACATTTATGCACAGTATAACAGTATCACACAATGATTAGTATATAGACAAGCATTATGTACATGCAAAAAACACGATTTGTTTGAAAATGAGTGGCCCTCATCAGGCAATCTCGAGTCAGCCTTTAATGTATTTGAAAGTGTTTTAAATAATTATCTGAAAATTGTATTTTTCATGTTTGTATTAGATAATTATTATAACTTGCATAAGTATAGTGTGTTTAGCTTAAAATCAGTATCAGTTTAAGTTTAATCCTCAAGTGTATTACTAAACTAAACTTCTTTTTCAATACATTGTCAGTTATGAGACCATCTATTGAACCTGTATTAGATTTGCCTTAATGTTTCGATATTGTATTGCTTTATCTTGCTTTTTTTTATAGGGATCTCGTGTTTGCTTGTTCAGATGGGATTGTTGTTTGCCCGTAATTGAAGTATTTTGAATTTACTGATTAAGTGAAGTAGTATAGTGATTTTTTACCTTAATGACACGATATGACATAATTGTGTTGAGTTGTCGTTAAATTTTTATACTCACTCACTCACTCACTCACTCACTCACTATTCTTATGGTGGGACAAGTCGACAACAAAACTTAAAATCACACGTTGATTTTCATCACTCTTTTTGTGATATCTCGCGTGAGTAAGATCTTAAAAAACAAGCAGAACTTGTGGAAACGGAGAGTATTTTCCTCGATGACGAGCTGTGAAACTATTTTTAAACTTCCCGCAATTGAATTCCACAGACGTACTGTATTCTACGTGATTATCACCGTACACTGTATGCTTCAGTTACGTTGACTTGTCAATTAAATTTTAGCCTTTATATCGCTATTGTAGAATTTTTTGTGCCCACATTTGTTCTTCATTATTAAATTGTAAACTATTGTTGATACTTATTCATTGATAAACCATAATCCGTTACACTGCTCTGCCAGGGGTTTTATTGTGTGCCTCACGCTGCAGTTTCAACCATGGATACAAATACCTTTTGCCCTTCTCAATGTGGCGGGAAATAATGCATACACCTGCTGGTGTACATATTCCACACAGATGTTCTATTGTTATAGAAAATTCCTTTAACTTGGACAATAAAGTGAAGCCATATTAGAAGGGCAAAATACAACTTCCTGTGGTTAAATCAGCGACTATTCAACGGTGCGGCAGCCCGCTATCCATGTGTAGAGGTCAGTGTTAACAGTGAGTCGGCAGGTCACCCAAGTACTATTGTTCACAGCGAAAATTGTTGGACAGGGTCATTTTACATGTATCTCACAAATACAAAAGGCAAACGACCTTGCTATTGTGCCCATTCCCTGCAAACGTTTGCAGTTCAAATCGATGAAAATCAGGCCCATGTTATATAGCATATGAGAATTCAATTTCGTGATGCCAGCAAATGCAAGGTTATACATTTTCCGAGGGCTTCGCTTTCTTAAAACAGAGTAATACGTACACAGACTTTTTTGTAGCACACAATTCAATTAATGATTTGGGATGCTTTAAAAGTTGTGGGATTTCTATAACTTCAGAGACCACGCTTTTTCAAAACTTAAAATTCATCGCTTTTAATTCGTTGTTTCGTCATTTGATAATTGTAGCTTTTTATGATCAACATATGGGTGGAGGTCCAAAACAAAATTGATAATGTATCATTTAATACTTTTTATATACGCTTTTTTCCCCTCAGATTCTCATAAATGACGAAATTATTTTGCACGCTGTTCAACACAGAAACCTATGAGGAAAGTGCATCTAAAAGCTTATAATTCTTTCTAAAATGTCACCAATTCCATACACATTTGCTATTTCAATATCAATTAATAAATTTGTAATTGTGCAATCACGATCTATAGCCACACTCTTATTCTAGTATATTTTATACATTGTACGGTGTCTTCATGTCCGAGTTATCATATTCCCACACTTTGCATTTTATTAAAGCAATAAACAGCACATTTTTGAAGAGCGCCTCCAATGTCAAAATTTGAGATTTTTGCACAGTTGTGTTGGTAATTGTCTAGTAACTATTATCTGCGATTAGGAATGCTCAAAATGCGTATTTGTCATAAAAGAAGCGATTTTGTAAACAGATTCGGGATCCCTGATTGTAATTTAATGGTGAAGCTGGAAACGCCAAATTTATGTTCGTCCATGATGAAATAGTGTCACCTCATGAAAATGATCTATAACTTGACTTGCCTGAACAGACGGAACAACTAATGGATGAGCGTAGACACGTACATGGCGCAATTTCCCGGCTTTTTCATATTGGAAGGACGTTTCCAGCAGCCGTTGAATTATTATCGGAGATCTCCGATATTAATTATTCTAATACATTGAGAGTTTTGAGCTTTACCATTCAACAGGTATTGTTTACTAGTCAATTACCAATGCAGCTGTGCAAAATCTCAAAATATCGGAAAAAATCGCGGGGCGCTCTTCAAAAAATGTGCTGTTATTGCTTTAACTTAAAGACCTAACTTGTCAAACAAGCCAAATTATATTGTTAACCAATTTTATTTGAGAATGAATACTGTCTTGATATATCAAATCATGAGTCGTTGCAATTAAAGTAAACTCACATTCGCCCTGTAAAATACACTCCGCTGTATTGCTTGGTTATAAAATGGAATTTGATGACTTTGTATTTTATTTATACTTTAAGCATGAAAATCTCTGTAAACTTAGCGCGCACGTGTTGTTTAAAGCACATGAAGTCTGTCAATCGTAAATATTCCAGTATGTCGTTAAATTGGATCGACTCCTAGATTTGTTGGCATTCACTAGTTAACATTTTTATTAACAAACCTGAATTTGATAGCCCAGCTCCGTCTGTAGATTGTTGAGCTTAAAACTTGAAACTTATCCAGCACTTTAACACTTAAGCGACCATGGTGGTTCCTATGGATCCCAACATTTGTTTTTGCGCTGCGCTGGCCGCTTTACGGATTGATTTTTGTGTAATTTTCTGACATTTAAATGCGCCTCTTTTCATACAAAAAAAATAAAAATCAGCTCTACCGTTAATGAGTTAATTGTGGTGGTCGCATGGAACCCACCTGGTGACTAACGGAAGTCGGTTGAGAATATTTTTAAAAATCAAAGAAAAATATATATTTTTTGGCAAACTTGTGCGCACATGCATGCAAGTAAACAATAGTAACATTAAATATAATTACCCCTTTATGTGCTGGAAACAATTTCATCGTGGACCTTGCTAAGCCATTACTCTACTGTGCAAAACACTTTGGGAAAATGTGTATTTTGCAACACCCGTAAAAATACAGGATTGCCTAAAATTACAAGTTTTGTGTTAAATATATGTCATATAGGTCTTCTATAGTAGATAAAATTAGTTTACAAAGTGGGTGATGTAAGCGCAAGGCTCATTGGCTTTTTCCGTCTTTTTTCACAATTTAGTCGCGTTTTGAAAACAATGTTTTGCCCTCGTTTAAAGCCCAAATAATAAAACTCATATTTATTGCTGATTTACAAACACACACAAACACAAGCCACCTTAAAAAAATGGCGCATGTGTCTTTGATTTATTTTTCATTATGGCCATAATTGCTTGTCAACTAAATTTTAGGTAGAAATTTGAAGGTATGAGACAATTCCTCCCAGAAGAACCTTTTATTTCCCTGAGAACCGCCACTATTCAGTGTGTAAACTTTTCTGTCAGTCGTGATGATAGATCTGTCAATATTCAATGTGTTCATTTTTCTCTGTCAGTCGTTAGGTCACCATCGGGGGGGGGGGCACTCCTATTTTGGAAGCGAGGCGTATGTAAGGCTGTTAAAAGACACCCATTTTCAGCATCTTTGTCACCCAAATACCCCATGTCTTTTGAAATCTTACCCCAAACCGCATATTTTTTTAAATTACCAATGTCACCCAAAGACCCCTATTTTTTTGGTGGTGGGGGGATTCGGGAAATTTTCACCCAAAGACCAATTTTCAGGATATATTTTCAAGAAAAAACACCCAAAGACCCCATTGTTTGGGAAAATTGCGCAAATTTGTCGCTTAAAATCCCATATTTTTAACTGTCTCTCACCCAAAGACCCCTATTTTTGGAGTCCTCTGTCGCCGAATTCCCCTGAAAGCGCCAGCCTTACACCCATATCCATTGATGATTCCATATATGAATGCCCCCTAGGGGTCACCCAAGTACAATTATTAACAGTCTAGTCATTCTGCATGAACTCAGAGGGTGTTTTGAATCAATCCCATGATGCATAGCAATGTGCCTATACTGTACTGTACTAAACACACGTCAGTACTTAGGGATAAAAAGTATTCCAAAGGTTTAAGAACCACAAGACAATTCATAATCATGCTAAAAATTCCCTAAGTACTAACGTTTTCTGGGCTAAAATGAGCTTAAAAGTCAGGGTTTTTATGTGTTAAGAATAGGATTTTTATGGGATCACATAACCCCATTGAGGTGAAATTTCCCAAAACTGGTGCATTGTGGGATTGACTCAATACACCCTCTGGCATGAACTTGTACACTACAAAAGGCAATCGTCTTTGCTATAATCTACTTTCCCTGCACACGTTTACAGTTCCAATTAAAACATTGTCCCACGGAATAGCATGAGAATTCAATTCCGTGTTGCCAATAAAATAATGTAAAGTTATACATTTTCCGTGGTAAAAAGGAATAATATGCGTAAACAGACTCTTTAACTTTAGAGCCCATGCTTTTCAGTCCCAAAAAAGTTTTCAAATCACATTTGACTAACTCAAGTATGTAGTTGTCCTTCTGCAACAATAATAATGAATGCAGGTATTTCAGACCTCAAATCAAAGGTACCTGATCGTCTTCGACCAACTCTTGTCGTCACAGCGATTGTACTGTTTTCTCGTCTACAAAAAATTTTGTCATGGTTTTATAAGCATTATCATTTCATTTTGCAAATGTCCTTTACAGGGTATATGTATGACGTTATTCATCACACTTAATTCACTCGTCTAAAGAAATCCAGATAAACAACAAGTAGGCAATTATAGACCTGTATCTTTGTTATGTGTATGTGGCAAAGATATGGACAAAGCTATATATTTTCAATTTGATTAATTGTATTCTCTTCAACATGGGTTTATCAAGGGCCGTTCCACAGTCACAAAATGCTTGAGGAATTTCAGGAAATCAATTCTGTTATGGATAACACTGGGCAGATCGACATGGTGTATATTGGTTTTTCAAAAGCTTTCGACAGCGTTTCACATAAGCTCCTTCTTCACAAAATGTGTTCTTTTGGCATTCACTCTGATAGGAAGATGACAGAGGATTAATGTTGATGGTATCTATTCAGACTGGCTTCATGTTGTTTCAGGTGTTCCGCAAGGCTCTATTTTAGGTACCGTTCTTTTCATTTTATCCATCAACGACTTGCCCAGCGCTCATATTGCCAAGATAATATTATTTGCATTCATCCATCAAAGTGCCAAGTCTTGACCATAACGAGACGTCGTAAACCAACCAAATTCATTTATAACATGAATGGTAACTCTTTGAGCGCAATCGATACTGTCAAAGATTTGGGTGTTGATATTTCTTCGAAACTCAACTGGAATTGTCATATCAACAGAGTGGTCAAAAAAGTGCAATTAGAATTATGCGCATGCACTGTAGGTTTCAACGCCCCAAAGCGAGTGACTATGACCCTTTATAGATCCCTGATCAGGAGTGACCTTGAATATGGTAGCTGACTTTCGAGAAGTACCTCGAAACACAATGTTTAGCTTTTGGAAGGTGTCCAAAGGCGAGCTACCAAATTCATTATGCATGATCCTGATCAGGACTATAAACGGAACTTACGAGTCTCAATCTCCTCCCACTCACCCTCAGGAGAGACAAGATTTATTTGTTATTTCTTTTTAGATCTGAAAGTGGTCATTATTACCTCGCCATTAACAAGTTTGTGGAATTCAGTGGCTTAAGCAACAGACGGGACCATCCCACTACGAGATCATCTTCTGATCCAGTTAGGTTAAAGCCTCAGTTTTGCAGGATTGAGGCACACAAAGCAACCTACTTCCATTTTATTTTTTTTTCTTTATGGAACCAACTCCCCATTGAAACCAGGCAAGCTGGTTATTTTGCTACTTTCAAACGACTTCTTAGATTCCAGATTTGCCACAAGTTTCGATCCATCAAACATGTGTACTTGAGGCTTAGTCTGCACATGTACAAATTGCAGGCCTATGTAATATTTTTTTTTATTTGGCTTTCAAAATTCTTGGAGATGGGATGGTCCTAGAAGTGATTAAGCACCTTTTTGTCCCAACACTTTCAATGGAATTCTTTTGGTTGTGTATTTTAATTTTGTTAATCTTGTGCAATAACCTCTTGTTTTTTATGATGTTTTATACCAGTGATGAAGCTGAATAAACAATAAATAAATAAACAAAGAAACAATCCTAATCTTGACGGGAACAGTTCTTTCACTGCTTACACAATGATATGTACTAGGTGTTAAAACCTCTTCGTTAATATATAATTCCCTTACATTTCCTTTTTCTATTTCCGTCCTCTATTTCCTTTATAGCCCATATGGAAGTTCTAAATTTCCTACCCACTTATTCTAATATGATATAATCTATTAAAGATGTGTATTCTGATTTTCAAAATTATTGTTATTATATTACTATTATATTATTATTGATATTATTAACATAAATGTAAGGCTTTAAGCACGGTTCCGTGCACAAAGTAAATAATGTTGACATTTTCTTTCTGTAAAGAGCTACATTTGCAAACATCAGCGGATAACTCGTTTAAGAATGAAATATATTTAAACGAGTGATGATGTTAATGAATTTTAACACCAGTGCGTTAATATCATCCTGAATAAGAACATCCACATGCTCATTAACACTATTTTACAGCTACACACATATGAGATGCAAACAAATCAGTAGCAAACAAATCAGAATTTGTGAAAATGTAGGGCTCTTTTCGTTCAAAATTACTGAGCGTGCCTTTTAAGTCATACCTATTGGGATAATCAATATAGCAAATTGTTTTGACGGTTACCTCGGGGTGACCCTAACCTTCATTTTCATTTTGAATACCTTTGGGTTGATCACTGTTCTGGAACGGTGAATCATAAAAGTTGAACTGTAGATACTACATAACCATGCTATTGCTTCAACCTGCTTTGCCCCAGAAGGAATCAACTTCATACACATTCCGATGCGTTATCAGAGGGGACAGGCTAGAAACAAATCTCATTATTATCCAGGTACAAAGATAGGCGCCGATTGCAAAAGTGTCACAATTTCAATTGGTCAATTTACATGCAGTTACTCATAATAATAATTAATAATAATTAATAATAATAAACTGGCTTGAATTGATTGAAAGGAGGTTACTCGAAACCCCCGCTAAACTATGTGGAGGACTATAAAAAGCCAAATTGTAGTTTAACCTATAAACGTATTTTGGAAATTAGCAGTGGCCTAACTAGGGGGTGGGGGAAGTGGAACGAATTCGCCCACCCTTGGAAAAAAAATAGGGAAAGGGGAAACATTTGAAGGCAAGGGAGGAGGAAAAAAAAGAGGGAAAATCTTCCGGATAGGGAGAATCTTCAGGTCCTTGTCCACCCTTGGCTAGAGGGTCAAGTTACGCCCATGGAAAGGTATCCCTTAATAAATACGTTATGTTTGTTTTCTTCCATCGGAATTCGGAAACAATAAGAAACTCTCACTTTGGACCGTTCCTCGCAAAAGATTTGATAATTGACCTTGCAATTCATGAGTAGGGCTTGAGAATTAACGGCTCTGACTCAGAGATTTTACAAGGATGCTTCCCCAATTTTCTAACAAATTAACAAATCGTTGTTTTTGTTTTTTTTTGCGTAGGCATTCACTTACATAACTATAGTGAAATGCTCAAATCGATGTCCTTCACTATAAAAATTCACCGGCGCAATAAAATATCGCCGAGCCAGAAATTGTTTAATTATCACATTGTTATAATATAGTATATACTAATGTACTTTACAGGTATATGAATGACGTCATTCATCACACTTAATTCACTCGTCTACTACAGAAATCCAGATATAGACCTGTATCTTTGTTATGTGTATGTGGTAAAGATATGGAGAGAGCTATTTTCAATTTGATTTTCCTTGATAAATTGTATCCTCTTCAACATGGGTTTATCAAGGGCCGTTCCACTGTCACACAAACGCTTGAGGTATTTCAGGAAATCAGTTCTGTTATGGATAACGCTGGGCAGGTAGACATAGTGCATCTTGGTTTTTCAAAAGCTTTCGACAGCGTTTCACATAAGCTCCTTCTTCACAAAATATGTTCTTTTGGAATTCACTCTGATAGGAAGATGACAGAGGATTAAAGTTGATGGTATCTATTCAGACTGGCTTCATGTTGTTTCAGGTGTTCCGCAAGGCTTTATTTTAGGTCCCCTTCTTTTCATTTTATCCATCAACGACTTGCCCAGCGCTCATATTGCCAATATAGCATTATTTGGTGATGCCAAGTGTTTTTTAAACATCAAAAACAGATCCGATTGTCAGCGTCTCCAAGAAGATCTTAATTCCTTGTTTAATTGGAGCAAGTTCTGGGAGCTTAATTTATATACATCAAAGTGCCAAATCTTGACCATAACGAGACGTCTTAAACCAACCAAATTCATTTATAAGATGAATGGTAACTCTTTGAGCGCAATTGATACTGTCAAAGATTTGGGTGTTGATGTTTCTTCCTGGAATTGTCATATCAACAGAGTGGTCAAAAAAGTGCAATTAGAATTATGCGCATGCACTGTAGATTTCAATGCCCCAAAGCGAGTGACTATGACCCTTTATAGATCCCTGATCAGGAGTGACCTTGAATATGGTAGCTGACTTTGGAGTGGTACCTCGAAACACAATGTTTAGCTACCAAATTAATTATTGCATTATCATGATCAGGACTATAAAGCGGGACTTACGAGCCTCAATCTCCTCCCACTCACCTTAGGAGAGACAAGATTTATTTGTTATTTCTTTTTAGATGTGAAAGTGGTCATTATTACCTCGCCATTAACAAGTTTGTGGAATTCAGTGGCTTAAGCAACAGACGGGACCATCCCACTACAAGATCTTCTTCTGATCCATTTAGGTTAAAGCCTCAGTTTTGCAGGATTGAGGCACACAAAGCAACCTACTTCCATTTTATTTTTTTTTCTTTATGGAACCAACTCTCCATTGAAACCAGGCAAGCTGGTTATTTTGCTACTTTCAAACGACTTCTTAGATTCCAGATTTGCCACAAGTTTCGATCCATCAAACATGTGTACTTGAGGCTTAGTCTGCACATGTACAAATTGCAGGCCTATGTAATATGTTTTTTTTTATTTGGCTTTCAAAATTCTTGGAGATGGGATGGTCCTAGAAGTGATTAAGCACCTTTTTGTCCCAAAATTTTCAATGGAATTCTTTTGGTTGTGTATTTTAATTTTGTTAATCTTGTGCAATAACCTCTTGTTTTTTATGATGTTTTATACCAGTGATGAAGCTGAATAAACAATAAATAAATAAACAAAGAAACAATCCTAATCTTGACGGGAACAGTTCTTTCACTGCTTACACAATGATATGTACTAGGTGTTAAAACCTCTTCGTTAATATATAATGCCCTTACATTTCCTTTTTCTATTTCCGTCCTCTATTTCCTTTATAGCCCATATGGAAGTTCTAAATTTCCTACCCACTTATTCTAATATGATATAATCTATTAAAGATGTGTGTTCTGATTTTCAAAATTATTGTTATTATATTACTATTATATTATTATTGATATTATTAACATAAATGTAAGGCTTTAAGCACGGTTCCGTGCACAAAGTAAATAATGTTGACATTTTCTTTCTGTAAAGAGCTACATTTGCAAACATCAGCGGATAACTCGTTTAAGAATGAAATATATTTAAACGAGTGATGGTGTTAATGAATTTTAACACCAGTGCGTTAATATCATCCTGAATAAGAACATCCACATGCTCATTAACACTATTTTACAGCTACACACATATGAGATGCAAACAAATCAGTAGCAAACAAATCAGAATTTGTGAAAATGTAGGGCTCTTTCCGTTCAAAATTACTGAGCGTGCCTTTTAAGGGTCATACTTATTGATAATGATAATATAACAAATTGTTTTGACGGTTACCTCAGGGGTGACTTTAACCTTCATTTTCATTTTGAATACCTTTGGGTTGATCACTGTTCTGGAACGGTGAATCATAAAAGTTGAACTGGAGATACTACATAACCATGCTATTGCTTCAACCTGCTTTGCGCAGAATCAACTTCCATACACATGTCCGATGCGTTATCAGAGACAGGCTAGAAACAAATCTCATTATTTATCCAGGTACAGCTAAGATGTATTCGCTTGTGGAATGATTGCCTAGTACCGCCACAAACAATGCCTTCACAGAAAAAGCATCTCAGGGATTCAGAAATATGCAAGATGAAAACCAACACTGACATTGACCATGGCTATGCGTGGCTGGTACTCTTTGCAAGCTTTATGATGAGGATACTCACTGAAGGATTTTGGTCTTCACTGGGAATACTATTAGTCGAATGGCAAGCATACTTCAATGCAAGTGCAAGAGATGTTGCTGTTATTGGATCTATTGCTTTAGTGGTTATTTTAGTATCAGGTAATGTGTACGATTTTTATCTATTTAACTAATGTAAATGTTATATAAATATATATATTCCTAACGTCCTTAGAGGAAAATCTGACGATCACCACAAAAAAAGGGAGGTAGCATTATTTTTTGGTAGATCTAGGGGCAATTTCCCCTTAAAACAAGGCAGGGGCCCACTCCGTTTTTTTAAAGTGCATTTAAATGATTTTCATTTAAATATATATATATATATAGGCGAAAGAAATTGGAATGGGGTGAAACGTAGCACAGATGTTAAAGTATTACGTTAAAACAATCGTTTTGTCTTATACAGTTGGAAAATATGAATATATGAATATATATATATGGCTATCTACTGCCGATAGTATTGCATTAGGCAAGGCAATTGGCAAATAGGTACACCTACAATGCTATTATTAATACAACAAATTAAATTATAAGGTCACTGCTGCAGCTAGATCAATAACCCTTGCAGACATCGTCTGGGCAATGGCATATCTCCCCTTTTTTATATTAATGTCTTTTCTTTTTGCTTAGTTGTGATCATTATATTATAGTGAGCCTTGAAAATGAACAGAATGAAATCAATACCCCTCTCATAAAATATTTTCTCTTTATTACCCTTTGCAATATTTTTTTATTATTATTATACTGTTTCACATGTTGGAACTCCCCAGTAATCAGCTGTTTGAACCAGTCGAATCCAGTTTCAAGCAGCCCTCTGCAACATAGCGGGCGCCAAACTTACATCGTATCAAACAAGTAGAGCTGTATTACCCGTTAGGAAGAATATTTTCACGAGCATTATTTTGTCGTTTTGCTCTAGCAAAGGCAGACTCATGAAATAACTGCTAATGAAAATGCTCGATACAGATATGTAATTTGAAAATGAGCTACCTCTAAAGTCATTTAGACACGCTGTGAAAGTATATAACTAAGAAGTGAATACATGGTTCATATCGTGAAAATTAAATCTGCGAAATAAAATACATTCATTGCTGTGCAACCTGCAAGCACAAAAAAAAAAAAAAAAAAAAATATATATATATATATATATATATATATATATATATATATATATATATATATATATATATATATATATATATATATATATATATATATATATATATATATATATAATATATAAATTGATGAACCTACTGGAACGGTAGTTGTTACTCGGAGTTTCACGCTTGTGCGATCATCAGACAACTCTCTGATTTGTCTGATGATCGCACAAGCGTGAAACTCCGAGTAACAACTACCGTTCCAGTAGGTTCATCAATTTATCTCGCTCTGCTTTCAAGCATTGAGCACTCTGCATGAAGATAGTCTCCTCGCCTATTATATATAATATATATATATATATATATATATATATATATATCACATATATATATATATATATTCTGTTGATAGTATTGCATTAGGCAAGGAATTAGGTAAATTAGGTACACCTACAATGCTATTATTATTATTACGATAAATTCAATTTTAAGTTCACTGCTGCAGCGAGATCAATAAACCTTGTAGACATCGTCTGGGCAATGTCATATCACCCCTTTTTATATTGATGTTCCCCTTTCATAATGTATACTGTCTTTTCTTTTTGCTTAGTTGTGATCATTATATTATAGTGAGCCTTGAAAATGAACAGAATGAAATCAATACCCCTCTCATAAAACATTTTCTCTCTATTACCCTTTGCAATATTTTTTTTTATTATTATTTTACTGTTTCACATGTTGGAACTCCCCAGTAATCAGCTGTTTGAACCAGTCGAATCCAGTTTCAAGCAGCCCTCTGCAACATAGCGGGCGCCAAACTTACATCGTATCAAACAAGTAGAGCTGTATTACCCGTTAGGAAGAATATTTTCACGAGCATTATTTTGTCGTTTTGCTCTAGCAAAGGCAGACTCATGAAATAACTGCTAATGAAAATGCTCGATACAGATATGTAATTTGAAAATGAGCTACCTCTAAAGTCATTTAGACACGCTGTGAAAGTATATAACTAAGAAGTGAATACATGGTTCATATCGTGAAAATTAAATCTGCGAAATAAAATACATTCATTGCTGTGCAACCTGCAAGCACGCCTGGTTTAAATACAGTACATTTTCAGATTTCAGACATTGACTACTTACATGACTGGAATTTTTATCCCGCGATAACTGCGACATCGGTTAAGAATTTTAAAGCCGTGATTGTTTGTATTTGTCTGACTTTTATATGCATTTTATATGTAAAAAAATAAATCAATAAATAATATTGACCTTTCCATTAGTGAATCGTTACTGTACAAACCCTGGGGAAAAGATTTGTATTTTGTAACAACCATAAAAATACAGGGTTGTGTAAAATATCAAGGTTTATGTCAAATATATGTAATATAGGTCTTATAAAGTCGATATCAACATAAATTTAGTTTCAAAAGGGTATGATGTAAGCGCAAACCTCATTAGCGTTTTCGCCTTTGATGTCTGATTTCAATTACTCCTAATCTACAACCCAAAAATAGAATTTAATTTTAATTGCTGATTTGGTGCTGCATATGGTGTAAATTTCGTGCAAATATTCATCAGAAAACGTTTTCTTAGGTGGAGTCCATACACTAACGAGAGTGAAAAACCTATCATTGAAAACGTCAAGATATTTGAAATTTGCAGGAGGAGCTTAAAGGTGAAGAATAGGTCTGTGGCGTCCCCATACAATTTTTTTTCAAAAGAAAAAATGCAAAAGAAGAAAACAGTAGTGTTGGAGGAAATGAAAATACATTCAATTATGCATATGTCCGTACGGACAGTAATTATTAAAATATCCGATTTTATCCGTATTAGGTTAGTTTCAGTCTTAATACTCGTACGGTTTGTTAAAATACTTATACTTATTACAGACGTGCAAAATTGTGATGTTTGAAGATTCTTTCGAGTGTCTGATTTAGAAAATCAATGATAGTGCCTCTAAGTGTTCATATATCCTACATGCCGACATTCCACAAATCACAACATCTCCGGAAATAGCCGGATATTGTTCTTTTCATTCAAAGGGGCAAGTGTTTTTTATCCAGTTTTGACCCGGACATATTATATCACTTTAGCCGAATTAAAACTAATTCACTTCTCACCCCTGCCTTATAATTTTTTTCCGGCTCGTGCATTAAAAAATAAATTTAAGTCATAAAATGTATGTTTTAAGCCGGGGTTTTCAGATCAGATGCGTGGCATTTTAAAGAATTTTTAATGCTCTCCTACATTAGGTTCACTGCAAAAACAGTGTTTAGAAACGTGGTGCAAATTAGTGTTTACAGATTTGACATGTTTAATTCCTAAACACTTGGCATCAAATGAATAAACACCTAATTTCAAATCCCTAAACATGTTTAGATTTTAAACATGTTTAGATATAAGGTGTTTACATATTAAACAAACATTTCAAAATGTTTAGAAACGTGGTGTAAAATAGTGTTTAGAAAGTGTTTAATTTCTAAGCACTGTTTTTGCAGTGTTTACATTGGTTCTTATAATTACCCTGAAATAAAATAAAACAAATGCATCCTTGTTTTCCGTAATGCAGGTAAATAACGAAAACTCATGATTGTCTGACTTTAATGACAATTTTGTATATAGTAGAAAATACCTTCAATGGCATTTGTAACGCTGTTTCCATGTCATCGTGTGAGTTCAATATAGTCGTAACCTACATTTTTGGCGAAATTGAGTTTTCTATGTATTATGAAGTGGGTCACTGCGCATAATTTGTATTTCAAATAACAGTCTCAATTCATCGCAGATTCATTAAGTTAAATAGTTCTAATTAGGTAGAATTACTCGACAGAAGTTCTATTTTGAGTGCAACAAAGTTGTAACTGGTAGGTATGAATTTTACTGCATTCACCAGGAAAAGTGAGTTCAAAATTTTAAGGTGTGCAAATGAAATAAATCTCCCGAATGTTTTGTGTAAAAGGCCCTTTCCTTATTTTTACCAAATTAATTATAATTTTGGCGTAATAACCATAATAATATATCGAAAATATAAATACAACTATTTGAACCAATATTACTCTCAGTACTTAATGGATTGTGAAAGTAAGTCAATGCACACAATTGAACAAATATTTTAAATGGAAGTCTCAATTTATTGCATGGTTATTAAGCCAGTTAGGTTTAATTGATGTAGTTACGGCTTTGGTGCACTCAAACTTGAATTGCTGTGGACTGCAACAAAGTCGTAATTGGAAGTTACGACTTAAAACCATGTGTGTAGTTGCGCCATCTTTATAATTATTTCCTAGTTAGATTGCTTGGAGTGGGAAATAAACTTTTAATAATATATCCGAAAAAAAAATCATCCTAATTTTCAAATAACATTATTCAAAAGCTCGCTTCTAATGAAACACAAAAATGCGTATGCTATAAAGTAACGAAACTGTGGTTACTACTTTTTTGCATTCATACAACGATATGACGTATCCCAGTTTGCATTAAAGCAATATTAACACATTTTTTGAAGAGCGCCCCCAATTTTCAAAATTTGATATTTTGCACAGCTATGTTGGTAATTGTCTAGAAAACTACACCTGTGACGAGAATGCTCAAAAATGCGTATTTAAGCGATAAATGGAGCAGGATTTTTGTAATTATAAATTGGATCCTAGATTGTACTTAACGGCAGACTGCAAATGCTAAGTTTATTTCCGTCATGATGAATAGTGCCACCGTCACGAAAATGACCTCTAACTTGCTTGCCTGAACCATAAAACAACTACCGGTCATAGATGAGCGTAGATACTTACATGGCGTTATTTCCCGTCTTATTTCCTATTGGAAGGCCGTTTTCCGCAGCCGTTGAATTATTATCGGGATCCGAGATTAATTATTCTAGTTAAAAATTCCTTCGTTGCGACAGCATAGACATTGTAGAGCGTAACCATCTCACGGTAGAAATTACATATCCAGTTGTACCAATGCAACCGTGTAAAATCTCAATTTTTTTTGAATTGGGGTTGCTCTTCAAAAAAATGTGCTAAGATTGCTTAATGTAGTATTTCAAGTTGAGAATTTTTATTAAGATCAAAATCATTAGCGATGTGATATCCGATTTAAATTAAGAAATTTTACAATGTTGTATAAATCGAAAATATATCGTGGTAGTAGTAAGTTGAACGATGCAAAATCATAAAAACATGAGAGTTTTCCAGGGGGAGGGAATGCAGTTTTTGGCAATTCTGGAACAGAAAAGCAAGGTGTTCACATCCTGACCAATTGCAGTTATCTTTCTATCATGTTTTGCGACCATTTCAAATCATTCAGACCGTGATTTAGGCATTGTACTTTAGGCTTGTATTAAGATTGGATCTGGCAGTGAAAGATGGATTAGCGGGATTATCAACATATACAATATGCACGGTCGGTGACTGATGACAACGTGCTTTTCAAGTTTGGTAATTCTTGCAGTAGTTCACATCCTTTTTCAGAAATGGCCACAAACTGGCCACGGTTCCGAGTCCCCCTTGAACTCTGCCTGTTTTTACTGTTTTTTCCAGATGTAAAACCTCCCAATTGTTTATCAACTCGTGAAGTTGATTTCAGTAAGGTCCTTTTAATTATGTCAATGTTGTTTTCCATGCATTCTTCCCTTTAACGGTTAAGATTTACACAATGTCAAAGAAGGGTTTACACGTTTAGGTATTGAAGTTATGTTTATTAGCTTATATTCTTATTTGCCCATGTTACTTACTTCGTCGAATGCACTTTGAACGTTCAATGTGGCTACTATTGCACAGCGGAGTCGGCTATTAATTAATGATAGGTCATTGGCCCCTTTCCAAGTACAACACTTTTCTAAATATGACTTATCCTCTCTCAATCACTCTTACAATGCCATTAAGAAGTCTGATTCTCATTTGAGGATTTAAATTTTTGAGATACTTGAATCCTGCTGTCGGTGCAGTTTCATTACAAACATTTATCCTAAAAAATTTCCCACTATACAATTTAAAAGTGTATTTCTTTATTCCAAAATCCCCTCACACACACACCCGTCCACGGCTATATACGCAACACACATATAATACATACGCACATACACGTGCAAGCGAACGCATACACATAGCGTGGCCTCACAACACACCATGCACACACAGCACACACACACCCCACACACTATCTCTCTCTCTCCAGGAAAATATCAACTGACATGAACTTTACATAAGCGTATCCTTTAAGCTTGAGTAAAATTCTCCAACTACTTTTTGCAGTAATGCTCATTCTCTTAGACTTACAGCAGATTTATGAAGCAGAAAATGTGTTTGATCCTTAAAGCTAACTCAGATTTTTTAAATATAATTTTGTCGTATTTTATTAAAATAGTCAACTAGAACTAAAGTTAGTCACCTAAAACGAGTCAGCATTTAATATGGAGGATTAACCATAACAATCATGTCTCACTGCAGTAAAAAGACGTAGTAATGTTTTGTTTTTTGTATTTTTTTTAAATTTCACTCCAATTTGCCGGCAGCCCTTTGTAATCGTCTGTCATTTAGGATAGTTGGCATTGTCGGTGGAGGGATGACGTCCAATTTTATGTTTGTCACATCATATGCAAACGATCTGTGGCATATCTATTTAACAGTGGCATTTGCTGTCAATTAAACAACATTCGCAAAGATGGGGGTACTTGAGAGTAAAGGGAGGGTTAACACAGGGCGAGTCAGAAAGATTGGTACCTGTAGTATCCCGGATGTTATGATTTTTGTTCGTACCACTGACCTCTACACATGGAATCGGGTCTGAGTCGCCGAGTGTCACAACAGGAGTTGCTTTTTACTTGGTAATATTCGGGAAACAAAGTATACACCGTTGTTCAAGTTAAAGGAATTTTGTATCCAATAGAACATCTGTGTTGAATATGTGCCCATCAGGTGTATGCATTGGTTTCCCGCCAAGTGCCAATGTAAAAAGCAACTTCTGGTTGTAACACTCGGCGACCATTCCGCTGTGCGGCAGCCCGCTATCCATGTGTAGAGGTCAGTGTTTCGTACCTGTAATCATATCCTGTTGTGATCCTGTTTTTGCTTCGGCGGACTTTTCCCTGGCCCAGTGATACTACACCAGAGGCCTTAAATTGGGCAACAAAATTAACACCACTCATAATTAGTCCATCTAGAAGGACCCTCGTTCCCCCACTGACCTAGCCACCGAGCGCGTTGATTTAACATTTGCGTTAGGTTTTCAACGCACGATTTCTCCAATGCGGAAGGACCCTCGCGCTCCGCGCTCGGTGGTTAGGTCACAGGGGGGGGATGAACACAGGAGGGGAACGAGGGTTCTTCTAGATGGACTACTCATAATAGGTCTTAGTGATGAGGTGTTCGCGACACATACATTCTGATAGCTGCACTGTTAAAAATGACTGTAAAACATTTGAACTGGCAGCTGGGACTCGAAACGTGCAAACATCTGTAAAAATAAACGTAATCGTTTTAACTGTTGTGAGTCCCAGCTGCCAGAAGAAACTTTTTTATGATTATTTTTAACAGTGTCATGGTTCTCAACGTTGGTACTGGTAGATATCAGATGCATTTCCCTTCAGTATTACTCTATTCGTAATTCGGCTGGTGTAAAACGAATAATTGCATAAGCTAGTGCATAATGTGCATAAGTTGCATAAGTACATAATCTGCATAAGTGCATAAGCTGCATAATCTGCATAAGTGAATAAGCTGCATAAGTGCATAATCCGCATAAGCTGCACAAGTGCATAAGCTGTATAAGCTGCACAAGTGCATAAGCTGCATAAGTGAATAAGCTGCATATATATGTGCTCATCAACCATTGAAATACAAAGCAGCCGAAAACACCGGGAACCACTTTTGTTTTAAAATTATTTTGAAATGGCCGATTTCGGTTCTTAGATGCTCATATAGTAAAAACAGGAAGAGTTCCAGGGGGAGGTGGCAGTTTGTGGCAATTTCTGGAACAAGGATGCTGCCACAAACTGCCACCTCCCCCTAGAACTCTTCCTGTTTTTACTGTTTTTACAGAATGTAAACATCCAAATTGTTTTCAAACTCGTGGAAGTGATTTCAGTAAGGGTCCTTTTCATTATGTCAATTTTTTTTCATGCCATTATGTCCCTTTAAACAGATTTGATAGATTTTATTTGCTGTCAAATGGACGTGGTTTTTGTTTGTATTTTTAACACGTACACAGTTGGCAGTTTTAAGGACGGCAAATGATTTTTCACTCTCCTAAATATTGTAATTTCCGAAAAGGAAGAAAATGTCTGAGAAACAACCATTATGCAAGTTATCATGAGTGTAGCCTTCTACAGTGTCACGCCGTCATTTACGATAAAATAACAAGCTTGATTCCTTCCTAACAATATGTTGATGTTATTGCTGGCGAGATTTTGTTGTCAATCTTAATTTACCAGACCGCATATGTACACGTGCAATCATCTTTTCAGCAAACAAAGGGGCTAGCAAACACTCCCAACCCCAACCTTTGGACATCAATAAATGTATCCAAAAGAAATGCAGATACCTCTAGCATTAAAGTTTTCTGTTATTTAATAACGTTCTGATAGTTATGAATTATTTTACAGTATATTTTTGAGTATATGTATATACATGTAGTTAAGATTGAATGCTTCAAGAATGGTATCATTACCATTGACATCATAGTTATGTCATACAAGAAATAAAGCAATGATTCATTTTTTGTAAGACATCCCTAAATATTTTGAAAACCGTTTTGAATTTGCATAACAAAATTTGCATAAGTCTGTAGACCTGTGTATTAATTAAACGGTTTTCTGATGTTTGTTTTGATACCACGGAAGTCGCGTTGTTTACAAGATATCCATTTTTCTCTTGCTACATGAAAAACTTTCACCCACGTACCTTAATCCCAATATTTAATTTGAATCCAACAAACCATTTTATATAAAAAAATAATTTATCAGCAACTTTACTGTAAACATTACCAGGAGGCCCATTATTTCAAAAAGGTTTTTAATAACTTCAGATAAACAAACGTTTATCTCTGAAGTAGTGTGGTAGATAGGGGATACTATTTTGAACTGCGGTAAAAGCATCAAATTTGTCATATTATACCAAAAGAAATAACGTTTATCACTAACATATCTATATTACTTTGAAAAACAAGTGTTTGTTAAGTGATTGTTAAACACCTTTTTGTGTTTGTGAACGCGTACCTAGGGCTCTCCTAATTTTGATTGGTTGTTGACTCGTTACGTAGCAACGAACCTAGTTTCAAGATTCAAAACCTAGTTTCAAAATTCTCTAAAAGATAAAGTTTATAAACAAACAAATAATTGTATGAAGGAAAAACAACGCGGGAAAACAATCATTTAATTCAGCAACCAGTGTCCAATATAGTTGAATCACGTTACTTCTCGAAAGTTTCATTATTTTATCTGTAATTCCTTTTCAACGTTATATTTATACAGGTATTGGAATCGGATTGGGTCTTCAGATAGGGTGTGTGTTCTGCGTTTTTTACTTCGACAAACGTCTTGGCTTCGCCAACGGTGTGTGTTGTAGTGGAGCCGCTATCGGAGCTTTATGTATGCCTCCACTTTTTCAAGCTCTGATGGAAGGCTACGGATGGCGAGGAGGAACTCTTATTATCTCTGCAATAATGGCAAATATGTGCATGTGCGCAGCACTTATGAAATCATCATCGTTGATGCCTGGAAAACAGCCTAACATTAAAGATAGCTCAGAAATCATCCTTAAAGAATCCGATGCAACAAATAGTCGAAGTATTTGGCGCGAATTTGCGAGTGATTTCGACTTTTCTTTATGGCGTAATGTGCGTTTAAAACAGATTTGATAGATTTTATTTGCCTGTACATAGCGAAGTGGTTTTTGTTTGTATTTTGAACCCGATACACAGTTGGGAAGTTTTAAGGCACGGAAAATGATTTTACACTCTCCTACAACTATTTGTAATCTTCGAAAAGGAAGAAAGGTCTGAGAAACAACCATTATGCAAGTTATCATGAGTGTAGCCCTTCATACAGTGTCACGCCCGTATTTACGATACCAATAAAACAAGCTTGAGTCCTTACTAACATATGTTGATCGTATTGTGGCGAGACTTTGTGGTCAATCTTAATGCTCACCAACCCAAGAATGTTACCGTGCAATGCAATATTTCAGACAAACAAAGCGGCTTCACAATCCCCCAATCCCACCTTTGGACATCAATAAATTGATCCAAAGAAGAAAATGCAGATACCCTAGAATTAAAGTTTTTCGGTATTCAATAACGTTGATATATGAATTTATTTTACAGTATATTTTGAGTATATGTATATACGTAAGATTGAATGCTTCCGGATGGTACATTTACCAGGGACATCATAGTTATGTCATACAAAATACAAGAAATGATTCCATTTTTTGTAAGAATCCCTAAAAATATGTTTGAAACCGTTTTGAATTGGCATAAACAAACATTGCCATAAGTCTGCTAGACCTGTGTATTAATTAAACGGTTTTCTGATGTTTGTTTTGATACCACTGGACAGTCGCGTGTGTCACAAGATATCCATTTTTCTCTTGCTACATGAAAAAACTTTCACCCAAGGACCTTAATCCCCAATAGTCATTTGATCACCCAAAACCATTCTATATAAAAAAGTAATTATCAGCAACTTATCTGTACACATACAAGGAGGCCCATTATTCAAAAAAGGTTCTTAATACTTCAGATAAACAAACGTTTATCTTGAAGTAGTGGGGTAGATAGGGGATCATTTGAACCTGCGGAAAACAGCCATCACATTGTCCATATCTAATACCAAAAGAAATAACGTTTAGCAATAATAATATCTATATTACTTTGAAAAACAAGTGTTTTGTTACGTGATTGTTAAACACTGTTTTGTGTTTGTGAACGCGTACCTAGGGCTCTCCTAGTTTTGATTGGTTGTTGACTCGTTACGTAGCAACGGAACCTAGTTTCAACGATGCAAAACCTATTCAAAATTATCTAAAAGATTTTTCCTCTTTAAAGTTATAAAACAAATCAAATAATTGTCTGAAGGAAAACAACGCGGTGGCACAAAACAATCACATTTAATCAGCAACCAGTGTCCAATATAGTTGACATCACAGTTAATTCCTCGCAAAGTTTCAATTAATTTTATCTGTAATCTCTTTCAACGTTATATTCTAAGGTATTGGAATAGGATTGCGGTCTTCAGATAGGGTGTGTCCTGTTCTGCGTTTTTACTTCGACAAAGTCTTGGCTTCGCAACGGTGTGTGTCTGTAGTGGAGCCGCTATCGGAGATTATGTATGCCTCCACTTTTTCACAGACTCTGAGGAAGGTACGGATGGCGGGAGGAAACTCTTCTTAGCTCTGCAATAATGGCACAATATGGCATGGAGCAGAACGTATGAAATATCATCGTGAATGCTGGAAAACAGCCTAACATTAAAGATAGCTCAGAAATCATCCTTAAAGAATCGATGCAACAAATAGTCGAAGGATTTGGGAGACGAATTTGCGAGTGATTTCGACTTTTATTTATGCGGTAATGTGAGTCTTATCTTCCCTGCAGTATTAAGGGTTATGGTTGGTTATGGGATATACCACTAATGTGGATTATATAGTCCTACGCGATGAGTGGACATTCCCAAAAACTTAAGAAAAATGTCGTTAATTATATCCAATCTGGCTTAAGCAGTCTCGTCGGAAGCGTTGGCTAATGGCCGGACAATGACAAAGGGCGTGGTTTACGAGCCACTGAGGTGCTGTATCATGGTTAGAAGGGGATAACACTATTAGCCTTTTGCTAGCATTTACAGATATTATTTACTACTTTTCGAAGCCGTAGTCTTTGGAATTTAAGCTCGGAGTAGGCAATGCGATGCCCTTCATGCACTGACGAAAAAAAATGCAGTTGGCATCAAAATAATCGAGGATAAGCTGGGTTTTTGTACATAGAGGGACCAGGACCGTGTCTCGTGGTATCTATTCTTATGGTAAGTTGCAAGAATTTGTAATTTGTACGCCTGTTAAGGTAGATGATCTTAAATCATAGATTGTAGGGCGCTTTCACCATAGGCCCAATAGGTGAACACTGGCAAGATTTTTTTTACTTGGCCAGATTTTCAGATTTGTTCATCCACGCAACGTCCAAGCATTGCTGGAATACAGAAGAATCACCTGCACAGAAATAATTGAAATTTCACGCTGAAACCAGGTAAATGGATTGTATTCTTCGATGCGTGGATGATCTGTATGCTGGCAAACACCAAGGCATTTTAACCCATAATTTAATGTCCATGAAAGGGCCCTAGATCCTGCCTATAGTCCCTTATAGTCAACTAATTGTATGATTTGACCCCCCACAAATTGCAACAGAAAACAATTTTGGTGTTAATATACATGAAATACGTCCAAACAAATTAATATATTAAAAGTCTACAAAAATCAAAAACAAACCCCATAGGGAACATGCCTAGAAATAAGGGGGCAACGTTTGTACACGGGTAAAAATTAGAATTGTTCGAATGATTTCCCTGATGTTACCAATTTAATGGGCTACTCGTAAGGTTAAAAAAGGTATAGTTTGCCCTATCTCCGCGTTATAGTTTTAGTACAATAGGACTAATAAAGTTTCACGGTCATCCTGGGGAAAAAATTCATAGAATGGAGTCGATTTGATCGGGGTTGTAAACCTGTTAAATCTTGTCCCACTAAGCATAAGTAACACTGTAAATGAGTCTTGTTTGAACTTTCTCTATAAGAATTACAGAGCTATGACTAGGGACCTCCCATAGACCATGTAGACAGTCACATTTTGCGTTCCCAATTGCAACGACATATTATAGATGTGCAACCAGTATATTTCGGGTTCTGTAACATTAGACGAAACATTGAACACCTTTTTTTTATAACGAACGGCTATATCTGAACATTGACCCCCATTGTGACCTTGAACCTACTTTTGGAATAATAATTGAGCTACAACCTGCAGATTGGCAAACTATACCTTTTTTTTTTAATCATGGAATTTTAACGAAACCCGTTGGAGCATACTTTCAAACGCTTTGATAACTTTCCATATTTTGACCCCTGTATTAACCTTACCCCTTAAACATATATGTTCCACTCCTTTGATTTTGGTATACTTTCGATATGTTGTTTCCCCCCCATAAAGGTATTCTCCAATACAATTCTGTTGAGAATTGATTCTGTTGCCAATTAGGGTTGGGTAAGGCAGGCATCATTCTATTTCTGATGCCTATTAGGTCTGTTACACCAGGAATGTATAAATAACTGGAGGCTTCGTTTTCTTTTCTTTCTTTGCTTACAGGGTACTTGTATTTGTATGTTAACTGGACTTACAGCCCAGCATGCTTCTGCCGGGCCCAAGGGCTTTTGTGTGCAGCGCTGCACACTTGATGAGTATTTCACCCCCCTCCCTGAACTTGGCAATGAAAAAGAATCAACATTTGAGTATATCGTAAAACCGCCAGTGGAACAGCTAAATGTACCTGCTTTCGGCGTTGAATACAGTTTTCTCTAGTTATAAATCTAACAAATAGTTGTAATGTCACAAAACGATCAACTGCAAAAGTTAGGTTCTGAATTACGTGATGTATATACGTCTTCAGGTTATTTTACTTTGCGAAACGACACGGGTCGTAATGCACCATTGCTTCACACCAACGGCGATCCTAGCAAATACGAACTCTCTGTGAGCGATGATTACACGGGGAAATGTATTTTTGTGAAACTTTCATAAATAAAATCCCCTTGCAAAAAGGTGGTAGAGGATTCCAAAAATCATGGGGTCCATTTTTTAAAATGGTTCTGTGATGTATTCTGGGGGGCAGGGTTCCAATAGGGGTCACAATCTCATTCACAACCTTCCACCTAACATTCCCCCCAACCCACATCTTAAAAGGGGGCAAAATGTTGTTTTTTTTTTTAAAGCCCTATTACCATCATTTCTTAACTCAGTTTCCTTTAGTACCTTTCATAGGATTTCAGAAGGTTATAGTTAGCCCTAGCTGAGGGTGTCTAGTACAAGAGTACAAGGCCAAAATGGGTTCAGGTCACACTGGGGGTAAAAATTCCAGATTCATCAGTTTGTTTAAAAATGGATGCCAAATTGTTCGTCTACGTACAGAGCCGCAAAATATACAGTCGCGCTGTAATGACGTTTTGACTGAAATTAGAGGACAAATTGGCCGGGTCCACAGGGTTATGCCGCGAGACCATAGTCTATTTCTGTAAAGTATCCTTTGAAAGGGTGAAACACAAAATATTATCACTTTTCTCTATTTAGTAGGACCCATGACACGATTTAAACACCATTCTTCAACAAAAAATCCGGACCATTTCTAAATACTGACACGTGAACTTTTCTTGGCATAGGTTCTCTAAAACAATGGGTCCCGTAAATATGGCAAATCTGTACCTTTTAGAAAACCTAATGAGCAACCGAACAGATTGGTATAGCTTTTAAAACACTTTAAACACTTTTATTGTTTACCCCTGTAAAAATTTTGCCCCCTTATAAAACACCCAAGAACACATTTTAAGAATGACACCCATGATTTTCAGATTCTCCATGAAATTCTGTATTGAAAAAACATTGGTGTCAAAATTGTATATGAAAAAAACTAAACCAAAACATTAATTACATTTCCCCATGTACTAGATGTTCAAAATGTCAAGATTTGTGGTCTTTTAAAATTTAACAAAGTATTCCAGTTCCATATGTGTCCCTCCTGTAAGATTCTACAAGAAACAACTTCTTTTTATTTACGCAAACAGGCACCCTAACTCTAAGGCCAAATATAAAACAAATATTTGGTTACATGTAGAACTTTGAAGGGGGTACATATGGAACTCTTGCCCAATCGTTTTTACAATCTCCACAATGCGTAGTGTATTTCATCTTTGGAAATCGTTGACGACTTCGGCCAAAGATTCCCCTTATATAATGGCTTCATATTTCATTGGCTGACGACGGTCGACGCTTCGTCACGGGAGTTTCCGTAAACTTGACTCATCTGACACACTTTTTTCTGACACACTTATATATGAATTCGAAAACCCTTCACGGAATAAAGCACACGTTTATTCCGTTTAAGGTTTCCGAATTCATAAGTGTGTCAGAAAAAGTGTGTCAGATGGGTCAGGTTACGGAAACTCCCCTTTGTCACCCTTTCAAACATGCTTGGTCCGCCGGATGCATTACGGTTTGAGTGAAAATCATGTGCTATAAGGGCTGGCGTCTGGCGACATCTGCCAATGACCCATCAATATGAGTCGAAGTTTGTATCGAGAAGAGGCAATGAACGCAACACATGAACTTGCACGTTAGGATCTTGTACAAATTCGAAGCAAACTCAGGAAGCACTTTAACAACACAGTGAAATGAACAAGGGAACTCGGAATCTCATAACCTTGACCTTTATTAAATCATCAAACAATACAATTGTTTGGTTCATCCTCTACAGAAACAAAAAAAGTCCTATAGCGTAGGACAAAACAGTCAATCTTTTAACACTTCTGATCATAATACTGTAACCTTATTATTACGGACTGAATATCAGATCGAAGCACGTAATATGCGTTTAAATCATGCTGATACTGGTGTATTTTTTTTTATTTGAAAGCACGATGCACCAGCAGTATCTATTTTACCCTGCACTGCTAATTAATATTGATATTATTATAAATGAATGTTGGCATGAATGTTATCTGGTATACTAAATGTAACTCACTGGCCATTATTCGATTTCAAACATTTTGTATTTCTTGATGTTCTTTCAAATGTTAAATGCTACAAAGGTTTTCGCTTGTCGCACTTAACCTGCCTAAAACATGATTTATATTCACATACCCTATTAATGGGGGAGAAGGCAGGTATATTGAGCTGTTTTATTGTCATTTATATTCATTATGATGAATACAAAAGCTCTTTATTTAATAAAATTCTTAAGGATATATTTTTGTATAGCGACTGAATTATCTGATATAGTTTGAGGGATATTCTTCTTTCCCAAAATCTGATTTCCTTATTTGGCCATACATGATTCAAGAAATCAAACTACAAAACTATTTTTAAAACAAAATTTGTTTTTAATATCAATTGCAAACGGAAAGTAACAATTTGGCAAGGAGTAGCCTAATTGTGACATCATTACAACGATTATTGATTACTATATCTATTGAGTAGCGTAAATAAGGATGCGTCGGCCTAATTGTGATGGATTTTTTTATTATTTCAGAATATAATGTCACAATCTATAATTTTTGTAATAAACCTTTTTGGAGAACTATTAAAATGTAGCTGTCCAACACCTATTCTTCATTCTTCACCGTTGTTAGGTGAACTATGACCGAGGACCATATCTCCTGCCACAACGCTGGCTTATATTGTCCCAAATGGAAGTTCTTCTTTTTGCAAATTATTATTTTTTTCTCTGTTGGTGTTAGACACAAAATATATAGGCTGTTATTTAAGATCATGTGAATCTTTTCGTGTTTTTTTCAACATTGACCATGTTGAATGTGCTAAAGAGGAAGGGGCCTTGGTTCATTTTGATACGTTTGCATAGCAAACACACGCGAAATATTCCTATATGCATATATGCCCATGCATCGTATATGACATATATGTTATATATTGTACATTTACGATAATAGTTTGTGATTTTATAACAACGCTAAATTCCTATTAGTTGTAAGTGGTAACCCAGATGATATCGTATATTTTTTATACGCGTATTTACTAGACCATAAATACCAACAAAGCAATATGTCTTCTTCACAAGCACAGCTGTCATATTTGTATAATTTATTTTATTTATCGATGCAATAAATTATTTGGTTGTATTGTGGCAATTAATAATTTTCCACCCATTTTTGCTATTACCTTTATGGTTAGCTTTAGTAGTCATTACCGGGTATTATCATTGTCAACACCCCTGCAAAATTGCATTGTTGAATATTGTTCATTATATATATTAAGACAATTTAGCAAATTAAATTATCCACTACGCACCTTCTGTTTAGTCATGTGCTTTATTCATGTTAAGGTCCCAGGAATGAGAGATGATAAACCTAGTGCAAAAATTTTTTACGGGGCATTCCATTCCATAAACGGACCCAAAAAAGAATACACGACCCAGTGACAATCATTAGTGAAACTATTTATTTTTAGTCAGTGCCATGAATAGATCCACCAGTCACCTGGAATTTTCTATTCTCTTCTGAAAAATTCAATATTCCACTAATGATGATCACCAATCCAAATATTGAATGCGTTTCTCGCCCTTCCTTGTAGACTTGACACAAACCACATCATTCTATTTGCATTTCCTGGACTTAACGGAGTAAAAGTACCCTTATAGATGTAGGTGCGAAGGGTATAATATAATGTATGCCGGACATTGATGTGTTTTGCTTATGGTAGGTGGTAATTTATTTCACAAGTAATGTCAAGGTCATTATCTTCATCATCATTAATCATATCGTCTGCGTTCGAAATGGGAAAACCGGCCTTTGACAAATTTGTACCCGGTTGGGTTATATCCCTCCCACGTCCTTCGGAAATAGTGTGAGATACCATGACGTTACTATAAAACTTCCATTGGATAGCCAAATTTCCTTCTATAATACCCTTGATTTTGGTGTCCTACAGCCCGGGGGGGGGGGTGGTCACAGTAGGATGTAGTATGTGTATGTGCCACCCTGTTCCGGTGGACCCCCATTTTGGAACATTTTTAGTTTTCAAGACACCTAATTGTCATGTCCAAAGCCAAATCCTAATAACCAACACTTTTCTTTTTAAAAATCAAAAAATAGTTGGAAATTTAGGTAAATCGCATCGAACTTTCGAAAAAATGTAGCTCCCATTTTTGGGCCTAAAAATCAGAATGGGGTCCGCTATTTATTAAATCTGAGCAGCGCATGCCTACCCAAAAGAGGAAAGCAGCCCACCTGGGTCCTCTAGAGGTTAAAGGGCGAATAGTTGGGATAACTGTTGTTCGAAGGTAATGCCGGCGAACTGGAGGCGTCGTTTTAACATTAAAAAGGCGTACATAACACGTGTAATATCTCCAAACCTCACTGTATGTCATTTTCATTAAAAGTTTTGTGGGTGTAAGATATCCCTTGTAACTTATACACAATTGCTACTCAACTTAAAATATATATATGGCAGAGTTTATCTAGCGCCTTAATGCTCTCGGCCTCTAAGCGCTTTCACAATGGCCGCTGATCACTGTGGCCCAAACCATACCATCAACCATTTTATGCATCATTTCAATGATGCAGCAGATCGGGATGGATCAGCGCTTTCCCTTATCAGCAAACGACTCGAGATAACCATCGCAGCCAGGACCCAGCCTCCCAATATATCGCATGGTAATCCAGGAGTGCAATGGTTTTGGGTGTTAATATTATAATAGGGGCTTGTTTTTGATTAGAGTGTACGAAAATCCGGTGTCGCATGGCTACAGATCTCATAGCTCTGTAGCCATGGCGCGTAATTTCAAGGGTATTATGTTTGATAGAGAGTTAACTTTTGCAGGGGAAGTTTCTGGATTTTGAGGTATGGCACAGGTAATTTACAGACGCAGTATTGAATGTGAACTTTTACTAGCAGTGACGATGAAACAGTGGCAAACGGACGTGGCCTGGGGCCTAACTGTTTGAGTAATTTAGCCACACTTACAAAATGTACTGATTATTACAATGCGTAGGCCTATTATTGGATGGCTTTAGCATAATTTCCAATTTGAGTGGTGTTTGAATCCAACTAGGTGTCATGACGTAATGATAAGCCTGTGTTATTGTCATGTAGTATAGCCCATTTAGAATTTTGTGGGGGCACGACAGTCGTGCATAGGGCCTATAGCCTTTGCCTAGACTCAGTTTTTAGTCCCCCTATTTTTTCTAATATGGAACTGAGAACACTGCCTATCTCCTACACGAGAAGGTCGAAAAAATTAATTTTCTAAAATATCTGGTTTACACAGCCAATTTTTGAATTTTGTTCCTCAGATCATTTGTATTAAATAAAAAACACTCAGTCAAGGAGAGAAGAATGGCAAAGGTGTTTTCATGGCCCAAAAAAGCAATGTTGTCATTCCGTTGCGAGGGACTTTCCACATGGTGCAAAATTTTTGGGCACCCTCAAAACATCATTGATCTTCAAGATCGTAATGCAGATACTACTCCAACTTTGAAACAGAAAAAGGTAGTTTAATACTTAAACCTATCCACATCACCAAGAAACTTACTGATATTTTTGAGGTGTGGGGTGGAACTCGTCTACGTTTGCTTAGGGCCCCCTAAGTTTCTGAGTTTTTGACATGACATATTTGAAAAATAAAGAAGCTACAAATTCCCTCAACCTATATAGCATCTTTAAAAAACGTTACATTTATAACAAAACCAAATTAAAAGCACAGCTGAAATTCATACACCTGAAATCTGGATGTAAACAAAGTTGAGGGTGTCACATTCGGAACCCAATGTTATTGCATGCAAGGTAAGATTTGGCCTCCAAATCACACATTTTGATTCCAAGTGGTAACAAATCACCTACCATGAGATTACCCAAGACGCTCAGGAAGAACCCCGATTACCAAATCAGTTAACAGTTTTGCTATAATTGGATCAGGAAATGATCGGAGTTAGCAGCATTCGGTGGCCCATGCAGTCTTTGCGTTGAGATGACCATCACATGGTGATGGTGTCCACCGAGGCAGTATAAGCTTAGGAAGAGTCTATGCGCACCGTGACGTTGCGAATAAGCAATGTTTCCGGTAATTCGCACCGAGCGTGTGATAAGAAACCTTTTCTTGTATTCGCATCGTAACGTGTGAATAAGAAAACTTTTCTTGTAATTCGTACCGTGGTGGTGCGAATAGAATTTTTTCTTGTAATTCGCACCATAGCTATAAAAATAACGAATTTTGGCCCGTTGTGTCACCGTCACCGCGGCAGTTTAGAGTTAGGCCCTATCTAGCTTCTATATCAACTTATAATTTATACATGTATATACTATCTATGTCAAAAACTTCTCCGCAATGTGTGTGTGGAGGGGGGGGTGTCTTTTTTCGCAGTTGTTTTTCTTTTTCGTTTTTGTTGTTGATAATTTTGGATGCTTTTACTCTCAAAGACAATTTCTTTTTTGTATTTTTTCATCTATTTCATCCTTTTTATAATGTTTTATTTATATTTTGATTATTGCTTATAATGTATTTTTCATTTTTGTTTGCATCTTTATATGTTTTTTATTGCTTGTCTAATTTGTAATTCATTTTTATTTAATATTTTGTTTTTTATTGCTGTATTTTCATTCTTGTATTTTTATAGTGAATTTGTATTATTTTTGTTTCATCTCACTTTGATATTATTTTTTTGCATTGCTTATATTTAGTAATTTTTGGTTTTTATTGATCATTTATTTTTTTTATACTTGATATTTTTAATGTAGGCCTACTTTTTAATTGTTCTGGGTTAATTTTGGTAAAAAAATTGATTGAAAAATTAAGTTTTTAAAAAAAAAAAAAATTTCTTATTTTAAATTTTAATTTTCTTCTAATCACATCATTGTTCCTTTTCCATATTTTCATGAAAAAGACAGTCCTGGCAGAGCTGCGACAGTAAAAAGGTAAAGGGGACGGATCTGTTCACACAAGAACAGAGTTGCCCATCTCTCTTGCAAGCGATTGGGCCAGACTCACACCATTAAGTGCGCCATTAATTGGCTGCCAATTTTCAATTTGTGAAAAGTGATATATCCTAGTGACAGCGGATATGTAAGCGCTTTGAGACGTTGTGTAAAGCGCTATATAAACTACGCTTACATTTCTTAAAAAAAAAAAGAAAGGCAGACCCATTGGTGGTCCAGTGGTCTCAAAAATTCTTGAGAGAGCAATCCATACCCAGCTATATAACCACTTATGTCACAATAACCTCCTTACCAACACCCGTCAGGCTTAGGCTAGGCATTCACCTTAACACAGCTATTGATGTTACTGATTACATCCTTATTAACATGGATAAGGTGATTTGCCTGGTGCCGTGTTTCTCGCCCTAAAAGCCTTTGATAGCAGTTACCATCAAATTTATTATCCCAATTATCTCAATTAGGTGTTACAGGTATGAGTTGCATGGTTTTCTAATTATCTAACGGTAGACAGCAATGTACATTAATAAACAGTGTATATTCAGACTACAATGAAATATGTGTTGGTGTCCCCAAGGGTCTATAACTTGGGCCATTACTCTTTTGTATCTTTCATCAATGATTGCCAAGTATCTATCCACGAGTGCAAAATTGTGCTGTATGCGGATGACACAGCTATCATGCACAACTCCCAGAAATTTTGCAGAAGTTAACACTGTTCTTAATAGAGAACTTTTAATGTTGTTGAAGTGATGCACACAAACAACACTCACTGTCAATGCCCAAACAAAGACTATGCTTTTCGGTTCGCATAGAAAAATTCATAACTCTGCCATTGATATCAGGCTTCATAATGTAAGTTTGGAACAGGTCCCTGTGTTTAAATCCTTGGTCTATGGTTTTTGACGACCTCATGGGATACTACATCATTGATAATATTGCAATCTAAGATCTCTCAACAAACTGGTATTCTTGGCGTCTATGCGACCGTTTATTGCCAAATCACTTCGCTGATATGTTGTATAATGCTCTTGTTCTTCCTCATATAGATTACTGTCTCCTATATGGACCCGCAGTTCTAATAAATATGTCAATACGAATCCAGATATTGCAAAACCATGTCGCAAGACTCACCCTGGGCTGCAGAGTCCGGCGGGCATGATAAACAATGTCATGATATAGGTATGATGAACTCAAGTGGATGAATGTTCGGCAAAGAGCAAATTACTTACTTTGACACATTTTTCTATAGGTGTCTCCACGTTCTTGCACCTGAGTACCTGTCTGACATTATTCGTCCTAGAATTTATACCCACAGTCATGGTACACGCTCACAAGTTCAACTAATATCAGAATTGAACGTAACCGTACTGATTGGGGTGGTTGCACTTTCATGGATTCGGGTGCCGACTGTTGACTAACCTTTCAAAACCATACAAAAAAACTCGCCCAGTTTACCTGTTTTTAAATCCCGCCTTAAAGAACTCATTATTGGGTACTACCGATTAGCTTTTTTCCATATTCTCAATTTAATTTATAGGTTATTTAAGTGTTTACATTTTTTTGGCCCCAATTATATATGTATTCCTTATACTAGAATCTCGGTGATTTTATATTCTAAGATTGTCAGAGGATTTTGCGAATAATTTTAAATTTGGGGCAATGTTTTGCTGCACTAACAAGTGGTCATTTTATGTATCTATTGCTTTTAATTAATGTAATTTGCTACTTTGTTTCTAGATATGTTACCCCCTGTGGATAATATTGTATGTTTACAAATATAAATTTTAGATGGGTAGATGTAGCATACAGTAATTGTACTATGTAACATTTTTAACATGTAATTTTACTTTAAGTGTAATTGTATTTACTGCATATATTTGAATTTTTAATATTGTATCTTTGATTGTATTTTATATTGCTGAGAGGTCCCTTGTGGAAAGCAGTGCTTCGTTCCTTATCTTGGCTACCCTCTATACATATGTCGAATAAATATACATAAATTGGTCCGCACCGGGGTTCGAAACCCCACCCCTCAGATCATGAATCAGCCGTCTGATCCACTGGACCATAATGTACTCACTCATTGTATTTCATGCTATAGATAAGGCTTATCATTGGGGATGTTCCATGTTTCCAATTCATAGTCTCACATCTTGATCCATTCCCGCTGTGACAAAACGGAGAGTTGCAGAATGCTTGCTGCTTTGCCGTATTGAGTTATAACGGTAACGAGATGAATGGTGGGTGGTGTCACGTGTCAGGTACCAGGTCAGTGTCAGGTATCATGTATCAGTTTGCTCTCGGGGGCGACCGATATATATAAAAAATCCGACTATGGGTTAAATCAGGTCGTACATATGACCCTCTGCCCCAAAGTGCCATAATTTTTCCAAAGACACCGTTTAGTATGTCCAAACAGTACAAATTTACCTTTTTCCTACTGATTCAAAACCGACGTACGATGACGATAATCGTTGGTTTTTTTCTCAATGTAGGATACGTAACGTCATTTTTACCTGAAGGGGTCCCCCCGAAGCAAAATAATACCGCAATCAATGGCAGTTACGGTCAACAAATCTTTATTTTTTTTTCAAATTGGCTGTTATTCCCATAATAAAATTCCTTTTTTAAGATTCACTCTGTTATTGTGTCTTTAATAATTAATATTAATTGTCCCCGCATGAATGGTGAAAACGATGGGTCCATAAGTCTAAAAAAAAACAAACTGAAGACATATTCAGCCGGCTAATACCCCTTACCGTGGCCTGTATGAGCAGCACGGATCCCGTAATAGTTTTTAGGCAGGCTTCATCCACTTTCGCGCGGCTGCGGGGGTATGCGTCAGACAACCATCGGTCATTCCTTGTCCAGGGAATTACAAGATAGCTGAATCTCACATGCCTCGAACGCACGCCTATAACGCATGGATGAGCACACTGGGTCGAGCGCTCCCCTGATTGAGCTATCTTGCCGCTATTAAAAATTGTATAACAATTGTATACATCTTTAGAAAGTTTATAAATTAATGATGTTTGAGTGAATGATAATTTGTCCACAAGAAAATAAAACTTGAACATTTACTCGTTCCACCACTTTAGTGCTCGTATAGTTTTAACATTTAAGTTCTTGGCTTTTGGCGATGACTTCCCAAACGACTGCAGGTCATTTCAGAACCATCTCAAAAACACTGACCTAAGACTAGGCTTGTTTGGATTCATTTGAATGTTTTTTTTTATTTTGACTCCGAATATGGACATAACATGCCATAATTCAGACATTTGGGGGAAAACAAATTTTCACTCTGAAGACTAATCACTGTTTGGCAGTCCTATGGAATAGCGCATCAGTTGTGGCTTTGCAACATAAATTGGATAACTGCACTCTTTATTTCTCGGGTTGCGTTGCGGTCGATGTTGTCAAAGTGTACTTTGGGTGAGGTGAAAATTTTGAGCCAGCCTTTGAAATGAAACTGCCTGTACTTCACGAATCTCAGTGCAAGTTATTTTTGTGCCCTTCTTAAAATTATTTTTTTGTGATCCTATCAATCACCGCTCATTTTGTTCATGGTATAGCCTACAAAGGCTAAGATCGATAATTTTTTCACTCAATCGCTAAGGCACGTATTTCATAAATGTAACAACGCTTTGTTGAATTGCACGGGTTCTATTCTTTGAAATAGTGAGGTAGCTATGGGGATAATTTTTTGAACTACGGTAAAAAAAATAAAAAAAATAAAAAATTATATCAATAAATTTATACGATCTGTACTAACAAACTAACATATCTATATTACTTTGAAAAATAACCCTTTTTCATGAACTTGTTTAAAAAAATCTTACTTATCCACCTCACTAACTTCAAAGATAAACGATCGTTTAGTTAAAACGATGTTAAACCTATTTTTGGAATACGGGCCCTAATGGGTTCATGTTCCTGTTTAACCAAGGTATTGTTATTGAAACCTTAATCAATAAAGCCACACTGTTTTATTGTGGTTTTATTCCGTTAAGGTTTCTGAATTCTAAGTGTGTGGGGGTGGGTCAAAAGGAAGTAGGTCACCTTACGTAAACACCCTTGTTTATGTAGAGAAACTACAAATTAGTGAGGTTTAGATGTCTTCGTGATTCGTGTACGCGCAACGTGGAATATTTTTGTTCGACGAACCATGACAATAGTGCTTCAGCATCAACCATTTTAGGAGAGATCGGTACCGGGGCCGGAATATACCTGTCATCATAGCAAAATTGACCGTAGGGATGTGGAGTTCATGAAAACGGGTGATGGCAAAATAAAAGTGGTGGCACTTGCCTACGACGCCATTTTCCCAAAATAGGAGCCATCTTAATGCCAAAAACCCTAAGAAACAATTTTTGGTGTAAGAAATGTTTTTTTTCTGGTCAAGGAGTTCAAAAACAATTATTTCCCAAACTATAAAAAGTTGCATGTGCCGATATTTCCAAGATGTCTGACATTTTATTGACACAACCTTACATTTCTTAATATATAGCCTATGAAATGACTGTGGTGTCAAATTAAAAGATGTTCTGGGTCAAGGAGTTCCATAAAAACATTTACAAAACTGTCAGAAATGAATATAAAAGTAATGGCAGTTTTCAACTTCACTATTTTCCAAGATGGTCAACATATAAAAGAACAATCGTTTATTACCACAACCGTCAATGCGTATACAGCACCTAGGATGCCGATTTTGGTGACAAAGTGGATGTTTCTTAGGTTCAGATTTTAACAGCATATTCCTCAAAACTGTCAGATGACTCGTGAGTCATGTAATCACGTGACACCACAAATAATACATCCTTGACTACTCTATTTGTATTCACCCAAAAC